>JAPKLY010000916.1:32817-45584 GCA_026898435.1 Prunella vulgaris
ATCATTATATTAAGAATAAAATTATAAAATCACCTAAATTTGATTAACATTAATCTCCTCTATACGAGTGATCACTTGCTCTTCTTCTGAAAATTACCCACCTCGCATGAATATTTGATATGATTTGTTGGGTTCCTATCACATCAACTGCACAATTAATGAGAACCTAACATTAATCATCAACATTATAGTTAATAAATATCACAAGAATGAGAAAATTGCACTTCTAATTTCATGTTAGTATTCCCAAAAAAACTTTCGATCCCACCAGTGCTCAAAAGTGATTTTTTTCCTTTTTTTTTTCAAAATTGGTCTCAATCTATAAGTACTTAACATATTCGGTACAAATTTGATTGCAAAATAGGGTTTTTCATAACGGTTAAAGCCAAAAAAAAAAAAAAAATTGAGCCTAGGAAATCAAAAGTGCTATGAGGAAATTTATATGGAACTTAAAGCGCAATTTTTCTCTCACAATAATGATTAGGACTTAGGAGGGTAAACTGAGTCCGGGTAAAGATTAAGAGGCGTCTTAAAAAAAATTAGTGGGAAAAGCACTAATTAGTATGGTGTACAAATTTATTGCATGGCGTTAAAAAACAATTTGGAAAGCAATGAAATATGGTGTATATAAAAAAAGTATTAAATCCTTTATCCCATATAAATTTGCACCCTAATTAAAAAGAAAAATGTTCTTTATGTTTGATTGGATTATTTTATCATAAAAACGCTTTTGTTATTTTGGATTGCTTCATGGGGACATTTTGTGTAAATAAAGAAATATTATAAAATGTTTTATTATTTGATTTTGCAAATTCATATGAAACGTCATAATTATTTTGAACAGAATAAATAATGGTATTCATATTGATTATATAAGGAGTACTTAAATCCTTACAAAATTAAAATGTAATACCTTCTTCCTATCACATCAGCCCCAGAAAAATTATTTTTTAGAACACTATTTATTTGGACTTGCAAAATAGAGCATTGTCTTTAGGAACTTGAAAAATTATTATCTTTAAAATTTGTTAAATTATGACATTATTTTAAGTTTGACAAATTTAGACCAAATGTTATAAAATGTGGGCCAAATAAAGCCTGGTGTATTGGCCAAATCAGCATTGAGTGGAGGACACATCATTTTCAGGCTTAATTTGGCCTACATTTTAAATTTTTTGGTCTAAATTTGTCAAACTTAATAGATATTGTTCTAATTTTACAAGTTTCTAAAAATAATATTCTAATCTTAAAAGCCTTTTAAGATAGTACTCTAATTTTGTAAATACTGATCATAAGATAGTGTCCTAAAAACAAAATTTCCACCAAACAATACTTTTATAACAATGGCGCTTAGACACCACTCAATTGCTTTTTATTTGGGTAACCCATACTAGAAGACCTAATTTCAGTCAATTGCTTTTTATTTGCTTTGAAGATTGATGATGATCTTCTTCAATTACCCTCCTTATTAATTAATGTGTATCAGAAATTTACTGTTCAAGGGGTATTAATTCTCACACTTTTTACAGATGTAGAGCCATATTTTTTTACAAATGCAGAATCTTATTTAAGTATATTATCAAATTTGATTTAAGCTTGAAGGTTAAGGAATGAAAAATGTATATATAATTAGAAAATAATGTCGGCAACTCGATTGATAATCCCCACTATGAAACATTTTGTCGGAAATTTCGTAACCATATTGATAAATTTTATTTTTCTGTAGTGAGTAATAATATATTCTATTTAAGTAAGAAGACAATCACTAAAGCTAACCGGTGGAATGATTTACAAAAGTATTATTTTAATTGACATAAATAACTTATTGGGCAGCAACAAAGTATGATATACGTAAGTGTTTATGTGTTTGACTCAACTAGCTTAAGGAGTTTAAATTTAGTCCTTCTAATATAAGAAATCAATGATGCTCCATCTTTCAGGATGCTAGACCTTCGGTGGTTTTCTTCAGGAATCTTCAGGATAACTCGATCTTTGCTGGTGGTTCCCTTTGAACTTGATCTTCAGGAAACTTCACCCTGAATTTAGCACATGTGGATATAAAATATCTAATCTATTATGTAGATATTCCCAACACTACACAATCTTGAATCTGTACTTAGGCAACTCATCTTTTCAGGGGTCTTGGAATCTGAATCAAAACTCAGTGAATATCTCAACAAATATGTTGTATGATAAAATTAAAAAAATATTAATCATAGAATTTAAAATTTGATCCAGCATTATAAAATTGTACACAAAATGTGCATGTACGAATAGTGCACAAAATATACATGTACAAAAAATTCAAAAATTAAAATCAACAATACACAAGTTGTTACACTTCATTCAATAAAAAAAAAACAAATTTTTTGGATAAAAATAACTATAATAAAAACTAATATTATATTTAAAGACCGTGCAAATGCACAGATGATATACTAATAACTGAAAAAAAAAAGTCCAAATAGGATAATGATATACTAATAATTGAAAATAAATAAATAAATAAAAGTCCAAATAGGGTAAGTCCACTCTTGCCGTCTTGCGACCTCTACGCATGTGCTCAACTTTTTTGTTAATACATCAAGTGGATCACATTTTTCTATCGTGTCATTATTTGAGCGCACTTTATTATCACATTTAATTTAAAGAAGACATATATATATTTCATAACATTTTTACATATTGTTCTTTCAATTTATTTGGTATTTCTATCCTGTCAGTCTATATAAATGTATGTTTACAAATTTTCATGTCAAACTTATTTATCATATAAAATTAAATTATAATATATATTTACTAATATAATTAATGTATATAAAATAATAGTATTAATATATATATGGAAATAACGATATAATAATATCAGAAAATTTATGTAATGATAATAATGTTATAATATATATAAATTTCACACGAGAATAATCATATTTATATATTTTCGAAACTAAATATATTAATGAAAAATAACACTCATTTAGCTCTCGAATCAATTTGACAAAGAAATTAAAGATTTTTGTTGCAAATCAAAATTAATTTCCAAAATAGCCAAGGAAAAAATATATATGTTAATTATGACAAGCAAATAATCTAAATTAAAAATACGTTGATTATTGATAAACATGGTATTATTAATGATGAAGTTCTTGTCTATTCCACAATATATAAAACCGAAAGAAAAAGGTGAAAGACCACATCTCCCTCAATTCTCAAGTTAGGACTCAAAAAGGTACTACTTTCTCCTTCCTCCTCTTCATGAATCTATTAACTATTGTTAACTTTTTTTGATGTTTTCGTCTAGATGATGAGTATATATGCATGGCGTCCACTTTTAATGATGTAATTATCAGTTTTAATTAAATAAATGTAGCTTTCTATTGAATATTTTCCTAATCAACTGATTCATAATTGATATTTTAGTCACTCAATTTTTATTGTTTAAGGCTAATGATAATGTGAAATAGTTTCAACTTAAAATATATTTTGCATTGCTCTCTTTGTATTTTATAGTATTATTAGTTATTTTATTATAAAAGTATTAATATGACATTAATATTGTATAATGAAATAGTCAAGAGATTAACTTGCATGATTGAATTTTTTTATAATTACTTGTTCAATTATAAACTCTGTATATTCTTCGGTCTTGAATAACTTGATACTAGCTCTCTCTCTACCGTAAGAATTTATACCCCACGGAATGATATATTTAAAAAAAATGTGTTTTATATATAAAATAATAATATGTGGGTAAACATATGTATATTTTTGTGAGTGTCATTGCAATTAATGTTTTCTTTTTCAGATATGCAAATTTGTGTAATACATCCAAATAAAGAAAGTGTATAAATTCTTGTTGGATGTGAAGAGTATTGTCTATGTTAATTTTTTTTTCTTTGTGTTTCACTATAAATATTTTATAGTGCAAATATATGACACCGTAGAATATTCAAAATAATATTCAACAAAACACCACAAAAAATTAATGAGATGAATTACATATTGAACATAAAAAAGGGTAATTTTTTTTTCCATTTTGTAAAAAGAAAATTTCTTTTTTTCCCCTAATTTGGACAATAAAAAGTCCAAAATACTCTTACTATTCATGCATCATCATTTGTTTTTTTTTTTTATGGTGCAATAAATTCACCTAACTTTATTTTTTTGGTTTGATGCTTTATGTGATCACACTTTTTCACCATCTCATTAATATTTAATGTTAGATGCAGTTCATCATCACTATTTAATTTAAGGAATAGATCGATGAGAGTCAGTGACATTTTACCTTCAATTTATTTAATAGTTCCACCCCTAAATTTTCAAAATATTTGAGTGTATATTCTATGATTATTACCAGGATGAATATGTTATATGATAAAAAAAAACATACTAATCATAAGATTTAAAATTTGATTCAGCATTATAAAATAGTATACAAAATGTGCATGTGTGGATCGTGCACAAAATATACATGTACAAAAACTTTAAAAATTAAAATCAATAATCCACAAGTTGTAAAAATTTTTTAAAGTGTGAATAATTTTTTTACACTTCATTCAGTAACAAAAAAACTCTTTTTTTTTTTGAATAAAAATGACTATAATAAAAATTAATATTATATTTAAAAACAGTGCAGATGCACGGGTGATATACTAATAATTGAAAAAAAAAGTCCAAATAGGGCAAGTCCACTCCTGCCAACTTGCGACCTCTATGTATGTGCTCTACTTTTTTGATAATGCATCAAGTGATCACACTTTTCTATCATCTCACTATTTGAGTGCACTTTATTATCATATTTAATTTAAAGAAGACACAGATATATTCATAACATTTTTACCATTGTTCTTTTAATTTGTTTGGTAATTCTATCCTATCAGTCTAGATTATTTGAGTATATATACAATCCACAATTATTTTATATAACTTATGTGATCGTACTAATAGATGAACATGACTTGTTTGATTTAAATGATAAATTTTGAGAAAGTAACTAGATATTGTGTATAAAAAGTATTTGATCTAGCAAGTTAAGGAGTTACACATAATTTCAAGAGAACCTGCATGATCCAATTTTTATAGAATTTTTTAAAATAAAATACACGAATAAAATGATAAAAGAACACAAGATTTATTTAGTTAGTTCGTAAAAAATGATTACATTTGAGATTGATACCAGGGGTCAAAATCCTATAAAAACTAATGGTCCTAAAACATGCATAATTTAAATCCTTAAATATTGATGAATAATGATAAGCATGGTTGGTATATAGAATCTTATCATCATCAATATCATTACTATTAATTAAATAGCAAGTGGACCGAGCTGACTCGCGTGTTACTGATCTTCAACTCACCAAAAGGTTGAAATCAACAAATCAAGTATAAGAAAAGGAAGATTTAATTTTCATCGAATTGAGATCGAACTTGAAAAAAACTAAGTTCGATCAAGACGAATTTCATACCTCGACTTTTCTTATTAAATGAGTTTGAACCCTATTTGACTAATTAATTATACTCGTGACAGAAAAGACACAGATGTTAATTTTGACCGAAAGTATCTGCTACTCTGCATCAACATATTAATATACACCTTGTATCACAAAGTGGTTTTTATCATAAAAATAGTTTATATATACTTTACCAAATTATAAAAATATTTACACATTTAAAGTAAATTTAATTATGAATTTCTATTTTTATTTGAAGAAGACGTTGATTCGTGACTTTTTTTAATTTCACACTTCAACCTCTTTAGGTATATATTTTTTACATTTTCAAAAATATAAACGACATATTTTATAAAATTGGAGAGTGTCGGGACATAGGGTAACTTATACATGGTTTCTGATGTATGATTTCTAACAATGGAAACTTATTTTTCATCATTGAAAAGTTGAAATTAAGTTCTCATGTATTTTGATGCAATCTATTCATATACCATATAAATTTTACATTTACACTTTTTTTTAGGTAGAATATCAATTTGTAATATATACTATAATTCTTTTATCATATTGTAATTAATTTTACAAATTGATAAACATAACATTGTTACAGACACATATATATAATTAATATCAATTTACAATCATCACAATTTGCAAATTAATAAACATAATTATATATATATATATATATATATATATATATATATATATAATTAATATCAATTCGCAATCTTCACAATATATTTTATTATCAAATTACCACTTATATATTGTAAAATTTGTCGTTTGCAATCTAATTTAAAAGTATAGGTTCCATTGGGATCTGTTTTCACTTTTCATTCACCCTTCTCTTTCACAAAAGCATGCATTATCTATTTTTATTGAATTATTTAATGTTAGATATCCAAATTATGTTAGGCATGGGTGGAAAATGTATGGGCAACCATCCGACCTAGGGAATTCCAAAAGTACTTCTGTAAAAATTAGGCTGCTTTGATTTAGAATTTATATGTGTCGGATTATGACTTTCGGACTTAAATTCATTGAGTTAGAGATTTAAAATTATGTTCTCATATCGTTCTTCATCCACGCCTAAAATATCTATAAATTTTAATATTATAAATTTTCTCATGTTTATTCATCCTCTTTTTAAAATAATATATAAATCAATCATTAACTATCTAACATTGTTGACACAATCACTTCTAAAATTTCAAAACAAGCACATACTTTTACTTCTCAATTACTTCTTAACTAACCTCCTAATTTTTTGTGATCATTCAATGTCAAACTTCGTTGGGTTAATGTGATCTAAAAAAATATAACTAACTTTGCTAAGGGCCTCAATAGCATAATTACCAGTATAACTAACTTAAATAAATTGCTCTAATATTCAAGAGTCATCTCTATATAAAGGATATTAGTAGTCAGCATTTCATACTTCACAACTCTCTCTCACTTCCTCCCCCTCTTCCTCTCCCTCCTGCAGGATGTGTGCTAGTTTTTTCAAAAGTGCAACTATAGTCATTGGAGCTTTCTCCACTTTTAATAAAAGGTGAATGATATATCAAACTTCAAATTATTTTTCTGTTCGTTGATAAAACAACTATCGTATATATATCAAATTATTTAGAATTTCAGTGCTTGCACATCGGGCCTGATAATCCCATCATAAAACTCGTTCATCCTTGACTCTAGAAAATGCCTAATCGGTCTCCCATCATCCATCCTACCCCTCTGAGGTTGTTTGTCTTGATAGACCAGGTTATTGTAATGATGTTGGTGATTTTACTGGTATGAATAGTTGTAAGGTTGGTTCTGAGGGTTGGGTGGATAAGGTTGATAATCAGGTTGGTTTTGATTTAGTGGAGGAGACTGGTAGTTTTGAGGAGGAGGAAGGTTTTCTTGGTTTTGTGGCTGATTTGGTGGAGGTTGATTCTGTGAAGGTAGTAATTCTGAGGATTTTGGGAGGTTTTCTACTCTTTGTCTGTCATTCACTTCATCTCCTGGGTTCTGTCCATTATGGATATTAGAACCTCCTGCCTCATGAATCGATCTATCCTCCAAATGAGGCATATTATCCCGTTCCTTTGAGCCATGAATTCAACAGATAAGTTTCTTCTTCGATTCCTTCTTGAGGTGATCTCAACCTTTCTATCAATAGGAAATTGAGGATCTCCTCTTGATCTAGTGATCATACACCTAAAAGAAACAAAGGCAAAGTATCAAATTCTCTTAAAATAAAATAAACAAAATAAACAATCATACACACACTCGTTACCTCCCCGGCAACAGCGCCATTGATTTGTTCTAATTATTTTGCAAACAAGCAAAATCTTGACCCTCAGGAGGAAGGTATCGTGCAACACTAGCAAGTATTTAGATCAAGTTTTATCGAACCCAAGAGAGACAAATTAGGAGTGTGTGTGTTTGTTCCTATGATCTATTACTCATGCAAATCAAATAGAATTAAAAATAAAACTAAGTACGAATTTACACTTAAGAACAAATTAATTAAAATTCCAAGGTTAAAAGTGCAAGGATTGAGATTATGTTCTAAACATGATCCTTAGGATAATTCTCCCACTATTAGTCTAGACCAAGATATAAAAAAATGTTCACATAGAAGGATCAAGAACCATCACTTAATTAAGTCTAATACACATAGACAAGTAATTAAACTATGTTGTCTATCATGACGAGTCGGGATAAGTGTATCTAGAGCCCTCATTCCCGCCTTTAAGACAAATTAATATCGTAGGGTGTTGAATAATTTAATTCTTTCCCGCAAGGGTACTTAAATCATTCTATTCGGCTCTCATCGATTATTATTACGATGTTTTATGCAGTCGTTCTCAGCTAATTCCAAACATTAGCCCAACTAACAAGACCCACAATTTAGAAATCATATAATTAAATTAATCGAACTCGTACACCTAATGGTTTTAAGCATGCACGTATTCAAATTAATTAAACCAAAACCCATAAATATCATCTCAAATTATAAAGAATTACATAAAATGAGTCTCAAATGAACAAGAAATTAGTCTAATCCTAACAGGGATAATTAATCATAAATCACATTTTTAAAACATAACTGAATTAAACACGAAAACAAATTCAATAGAACACATCAAATAATCCATTGCAAAATTTAAAATATAAAAAAATTAAAGAACAAGATATATAATTGATATCACCGTAGTGTTGAACAACAATGAAATCTATCTCAAAAGCAAACCCTAAATACTGTAAAAATAAAAAAAATAATAACCAGAGAGTACTTCGTCCTCTCTCTAGAAACTGAATGAAAAAGAAATGATGAATGGTAAAATAAAATCTCGTTTTCTCTCTATTATCTCCCTTTTTCCTTTTATATCTCAAAATCTCACCCTTAATATGCAATATGGGCCAAAGAATATTAAAGACAGACTTGGGCTTTAAGAAACCAAAAAGGAACTTGGCCCAACAAATACTTCAATTTACCGCAAACAACAGGGGCTGTGACCGGCGGTTTCAGTTTAAGGACGGCGGCGATGTGAGGATCTGTGGCGATTGAAACAGCTTCCGGCGAGATGGCGGAGGAGAGCGGCGAGCAGTAGTGAAAACTGACTGGTGTGGACGGAGTGAATTGACGGATGCAGCGGTTTGAATCTCGATCGGAAAACAGGGGCGGTTAGCGGCTTCAATATTCCAGGTGGCTGTGGTTGGTGTTTTCCGGCTGATGATGTGGAGGTCTCGATGTGCTGCAGAGCGTCTCCGGGTAAAGACAGAGATAGGCGACGGCTTCTCTGGATTCCGGGTGGCGGCAGTTTGCTCGGGGACTGGAATGTTGGGTGTGCGACGGAACAGAGCTTCGTCGACAATGGAGGTCGCGCAGGCGGTGTGAAGAGAGCAGGGCGACGGCGGTTCGGATCGGCAATAGGTTTGAAACAGGCTGTAGGTTGCGCCATGGTTGGGCGCGAGCACGAGTTTCCGGCGTCGATGCGGCGAAGGGGCTAAATCCGGTGAGGTTGCTGTTTCGGATGATTGAGGTGTGGCGTCGATGAGAATCTCAGCGGCGGCAGGTGTGTTTCTGGTTTCCGGTCGGCGACTGTCGGTGAGGAATCGGATTCCAGCTGCGGTTATCGGCGACAAGGTGAGGAAGAAGGTCGCGTGAGTTGGGGACAGCTGTGGTGTTAGTGGCTGTGCGACGGAATGGTGTTGGATTGAGCAGGATTTCTGGAATCAGGAGGTTGTTGAGTGTTGCAGGCGGTTGTAAAGGATGTGGCAAATGGTGGATTCCAGCAATTGGAATTGTACAGTCACTGGCTTTTTTCAATTGGCTGGTATAAAATGTATGCATAATTGCTTCAAAGATCTAAAAAAAAAAAAGAAAAAAAAAAGCAAAACTCACCTTATTCAACAATTAAGCTTAAATAGTCAAATTAATATAAATAATATACGAAATCTTATCAAATTAAACAATTAATATTCGTGAATTTCGAGTAATTTTCACACTAATCACACTCCCTCTCCCCTCAGCATGATGTGTGCTAGTTTTTTTCAAGAGTGCAACTATAGCCATTGGAGCTTTATCCACTTTTAATAAAAGATGAATGATATATCACACTTCAAATTATTTTTTGTTCGTTGATAAAACAACCATGGGCCGGGCCCTAATGGTTGGGTCGTTGTTGGTAGTTCCGGGCCGGAATAGTAGCTTTTGAATCTGTTCAACTAGAGATGCTTGAGTTTGAATTTTTGTGATTGAACATTAATTACATCCTTCTCAAATTTTGTTTATATAGTGGAAATTTTCAGCACCGTGTATATTTGAGTATTTATTTTGAGAAAATTACAAAATAGTTCACAAAACCGACAAAAATTATAAATTGGTTATGTGCAGAAAAAAATATACTTTTGTGCAGGAAAAAAATACACTTCTATACAGATATTGTAAACCAATTTGTAAATAGTAAATACAGTACCATTTTTGAACCAATATGTAAATCACCTATTTATTTTCTTTCAGATTTAGGGTTAGTACTAGTGTTAGGGTTTTGTTTCTGGTGATACTTTATTGAAAGCTAACTAATCAATTCTTTTTCTTAATATTTGCATGTAAATTAAGAATGGAATTTGGATGGTTCTATCTTTTGATCTGTTCACCGGCTGTGATGAATGCTCACGTCAATGTTGTTATCATTAGAAGTACTGTTGTGGAAAATGTTGTGGCACGAGGAGCAGTTTTATGCATATATATATATATGTATATATATTTCGTACGTTTATTCATTAATTTAATTACGTTACAATCTGCCTTGATGGGACACCACCTTCTTATAATTATTATAAGGGATATGACAATAACTGGATTGTTATTTGGGGGTAAAAATGTAAAAAACAAATAATTTAACTTTCATAATGCTTTACATGCATCTTTAGTTATTTTTCTTTACTTGTAAATTTTGTCTCTCTCAAATGTTATTTTCATTAGATCATAAAAAAGTTGTTGATCTTAGGGTGGCGGATGGCATGTACTTCCAAGGATGATTGTGACTTGAGTACAAAAATGTATGTTGGAACTACCTATAACGGTGGTGCAATGTTCTCTGGAATATTTGATGATAATATCAAATTGAATCCAGATATAAAATAATATATATAATATTTAATTAATTAATTAATTGTGCTTATGATATTCACAATTAGAAAGTAATTAATTATGTTTCTTATATTTCAGATTTTTATAATTGGAATAAAGTATTTATTAATTACTGTGATGGATCATCATTCATGTCCAACATTAAAAAAGTTGGTCCAGTGAGTCTCAAACTTTTATATATTCCTTTTACTTGTATTATTTTTTATTTGCGATAATTTTTTCTTTTTTACTATGATGCACTTTTAGGAAACCAATGTTACTTATTGAGGTGCACGAATTTATAACATTGTGATGGAGGAATTGCTTGCCCTGAGGATTGGGAAATGCAGATAACGTACGTATGATTATTAAATTTCATTCCACGTGGCTTTTTTGCTAATTAATTTGCTCGATTATTTTTATGTATAAAACATAATTATTTTTTACTTATATATAATTCAGTTGTGACGATATTAACATTATATTAATATATATTATTACAGGCTATGTTAGCACGTGGCTTAGCAACATTCCTGCATTGCGACATGTTTAGATCACTTTTACTAAATACTGAAAGAGTAAAGTACGTGTAGCTGATTCTGGATTTTTTACCCATGGGTATAAGTTCAATATATTTTAATTTGTATAGTCTATATTTATATATAAAAATTCATACTATAATTCATTCATTCATTTTTCTTGTTATTTTGACAGAAAAAATCTTGTCGGAATTGAGTTGAGAGAACAAAATTTCAGTCATGCAGTGGTTAATTAATTAATTATAGTATGAATTTTTATATATAATATAAACTATACAAATTAAAATAATATTAAACTTATACTTATGGATAAAAAATCCAGAATCAGCTACACACTTTACTCTTTTCGTATTTGTTAAAAGTGATCTAAACATGTTGCAATGTATGTTGCTAAGCCCCTGTTGAGCTACCTACTAACATAGCCTCTAATAATATATATTAATATCATCACAACTTAATTATAAATTAGTAAAATAATTATGTTATATATATAATAATTGAGCAAATTAATTAGCAAAACACCAAGTCGAATGAAAATTAATAGTCAAACGTTCGTTATCTGCATTTCCCAATCCCAGGGCAAGCAATTCCTCCAACACAATGTTATAAATCCGTGCACCTCGATAGGTAACTTTAGTTTCCTAAAAGTACATCACAATCAAAAAAAAATTGTAATAAACAAAAAATAATACAAGTAAAAGGAATATATATATATATATATATATGTATATATATATATATATATGTATGTATAAGTTTGAGACTTACTAGATCAACTTTTTCAATGTTGGACATAAATGATGATCCATCACAATAATGAATATATACTTTATTCCAATTAAAAAAAATCTGAAATATAAGAAACATAATTAATTACATTCTAACCCACGACTTATAAAAAAAATTATTGGGAATATCACAAGGAACCAGTAATTAAGTAATTAAATATAATAAATAAACACATGTATATATATATTATTTTATACTCGGATTCAATTTGATATCATCATCAAATATTTCAGAGAGCATTGCACCACCGCGATAGGTAGTCCCAACATACATTTTTTTCCTCAAGACACATGTTGATAGAATTTACTAATAGATATTTGTTTATGTGGCTTTACAACATATTAATCCTATCAAACAATAATC
>JAPKLY010000916.1:45594-101140 GCA_026898435.1 Prunella vulgaris
CTTGGATGTAATATGAGGAGGGAGAGTAGAGAGCTTAGAGAGAGAAAATAATGGGAGTTGTATTGATTTTCAGAATTGTGAGGATTAGAAAAATGTGTGAATAGTACAAGAGAGGTCTTATTTATAGGTGTGTGTGTGTGAGACGGCACCTTACGAGCCTATATGGCTTCCGGTGTTGACGTGGGTCCGTAACCCTCGTGCTGGTCCCTTACACTGCTACCTATGTTGTGCCTCGTCCTACTACTATGCCTTAGACTAGATGGACCTCATTAAAAACCTCGCCGTAAACCACCCTTGTGGATAAACCGGACGGAGGGAAAAAGAGTACAACCATCGGGATCTAGTTGGCTAACAGGCGAGCTCATGGGCGAGCTCGGAGATGAGTTTCAGTGGCTCGGCCAGCTCCGGGGCGAGCTTCAATGCCTTGCATGGCTTACGGATGCTACATGGTGGTGGAACTCGGTGAGGCCCACAGGGGGACATGGGGCGAGCTCCGGGCGAGCTCAGGTAATGACAGAGGTTAGCTCTTTTGGGCGAGCTACGTAGCTAAGTCGTCCCTGCATGGGCGAGCTCCGCACTTCAACGGATCTGGGTGGGCCCTGGCGACCTGCTAAGCCAAGCGTAATTGCCCTATGTCGATAGTGTTAGTTCGTCATATCAACAACACAATCATCCTTGGAAGTACACCATCCGCCACCCTAAAATCAACAAACTTTTTTATAATCTAACATTTCAGGGAGACAAAATTTATAAGTAAAGAAAAATACTGAAGATGTAAAACATTATGAAAAAGTTAAATTATTTACTTTTTATATTTTTACCTCCAAATAAACAATCCAATTGTTGCCATATCCCTTATAATAATTATAAGAAGGTGGTGTCCCATCAAGGCAGACTGTAACATAATGAAATTAGGAATAGACGTAGGAAATAAATATATAGACATATGTTATATACGTAATATAAAAGAATTATTTGAAATTATAATTAATTCAATTAAAAGTAATATATATAAATGCATAAACCTGCTCCTCGTGTCACAGCATTTTCCACAACAGTACTTCTAATGACAACAGCTAGCATTGACGTGAGCATTCATCACAGCCAGTGAGCAGATCAAAAGATAAAACCATCCAAATTCCATTCTTAATTTACATGCAAAAATTATGAAACAAATTTGATTAGTTAGCTTTCAATAAATATAACCGGCAACAAAACCCTAGCTCTAGTACTAACCCTAAATCTGAAAGAAAATAAATACTTCCGGCCCGGAACTACCAACGACGGCCCAACCATATGGTTGTTTAATTTTATCAACTCAAAATATATAAAGAACAGAAAAATAATTTGAAATTTGATATATTTTCACCTTTTATTAATAGTGGAGAAAGCTTCAATTGCTATAGTTGCCCTCTTGAAAAAACTAGCACACATTCTCTGCAATTGAGAGAGAGAGAGAGAGAGAGAGGGTATGGAATGCTCGACTGTTAGCATACTTTTTATAAAGACTCTTTTTATTTTTTTAAGGTGCTAATTAATATCCTTTTTAGTTGCAAGACCGAAGAAGTTGGGTAGTTGTTGTCCTACTATTTTGGGAGAGTGATTTATAATATTTCTGAAATTTCTAAATGCTTTCACATATTTTTTTTTCTGCTTTACACAAATTGTAATGTGATACTCCCTCCGTCCCGGAGGTGTTTTCACCTCTGGGATGACACAACTTTTAAGAAAAGTAGAGTGTTGTGTAAAGTTATATTATTAAAATAATGAGATTAGTTGGATTGTGAGGATAAAGTTAAAGTAATAGTTTCCATTTATAGGGTGTGAAAACAATTGTGGGACGGACGAAAAAGGAAAGTGTGAAAACAATTATGGGACGGAGGGAGTAGTATTTTAGTTAATTGAAATAAAGAAGACAAAAATAATTAATATTTAAATTTAGTGGTATGGAATATAATTTAGAGATATTTGTGGAGAAAATGATATAAGATGTGGAGTTATTTTATTGATTTTTTATACGGAAAAAAAAAGAAATTTTTTTTTGGACACTCTATATTTTCTTTCTCTCTTTTTAGATACTACCTACTGATGTAAGACTACGGGTATTAATTACCAATTATTAGCTTTTATCTAAATAATAACAATTAATTATAATTTAAACTAACAAACATGCATTTTTACATTAATTTAAATTAACAAATCTCTAACACATGTAACATAAATTACATATCTAAATGATTAAATTAATTTTAATAACCGCATTATGAAATTATATAATTAAAATAAGAATCCATATTCTAACACTTAAACAATCCTATCATATACTTCCTCCGTCCAGAGAGAAATTGCAATCTTAGAATTTTACGTTTTAAAAAAAAATTGTTTTTTAAAATAAAGTAGTGACATATGGAAAAATATGTGTATTATATGAGTGTGCAAGTAAATCGATATTTTTTGGAATAATTTTAGATTGTACATTTTTAAAGCAATATTTTCAAATTGGTGCAAATTTTATGTATGATAATATGGGTTGAATAATAAATTAATTTTTTGCATTTTTTACCAATTTAAAAATAGTGCTTTAACGTGTACCATTTTGTAAATGCTCCATTTTTTTTTAGTAGTGTGCAAATTTGTGTGGGACATTCAAATAAGGACAGTGTGCAAATTCTTGTGGGCAGAGAAAGTATAACTTGTATAAATTAAATATTCTAACACATATAACATTTATTCTAACAATTAAACAATCATAACATATATGATATTCTAAAATTAAATAATTATTATAAATTAAATATTCTAACATATATAATACAATTAATCTAATAATCCGAAAATCTCTATAATTAATCCATGCAATCAAAACTAAATATGTGTATAAAAATAAATTTAAATAGTTAAAATTAAAAAAATTTACGGTAAATATGTGGATCTTGACGAACTTGGGACTTCAACCTGTATGAAATTTCCAATGACAGCAGCAGCGACAACGAAAGAAGAGAGTTTTTGACGCAGCGACAAGGCGATACCATCATAAATCCGTTGATTCAATCCTATGAATGTCAGAAAATATAATCTTCGCGATTATAATTATTAATTTGTTGATTCACTCATGAATACCGGAAGAATAATTAATGAAGAAACCGAATCGGGTCATTATTGCTCAACTACCCAATTCGGATTCAAAATTTGGCAACCGAAAAAACCATCGCTAATTTACTCTTTTTATAATTGTGAGGTCGTTACATGGTCAACAAAACAGTTTGTGAATGTTTTGTGGTGGTCGCTAACTGTAATATGCATTTAGCGACCACCGTCGGTCGTAAATCTGCCGTTAACTTTTTAATTTTGATCAATGGTTAAAATCGGTCGCTAATATTAATAATTAGCGACCGATGCTGAAGCAGTCGCTAAAATCGACCACTAAAACGCACATTTTTTTTTTTAATAGTGAATGGAGGTGATGCATTTTTAGGGTGAGGTTGTTTTTTCATTTCTTGATTCTTTTACAACCCAGGTGTTGCATCCTGATCGGCTAGTAGCTAAAAGACGAACATTAATACAATATGACTTATCACAAGTAAAGTTTTCCCAATATGAAAATTATCACCTCTGCAATGAAAATTAGTTGCCAAAAACTGCAACCAGTAATTACCCAACTACGTACTTTACATTCGATTTAAAGAAAGAATTGTGTCTTGTCTAATTATATATATATATTGATTTTAATTAAAAAATTTGATATTCAATATTTCAGTTATCACAAAATAGAAGAGCTAGATAATATTTGACCATATAAACGTGAAAACTTTTAAATTTCTTTAATTAATATATATTTGTGTGTTTCATTGTATTGTTTATTAGTTTGATCTCTCTTCTTTGTTATAGAGGGGCTCATTTTTCCTTGACTAAGGTTTTGCTCCAAGGAGAGATTGCTTCATCCAGCAAAGTTTTTAATAAGGCTCCAGCCTCTCAACTGCAGGTTTGTACATGACTCGAGGATTTTTATTTTTATTTTAATAAAGAACTAATTTGTAGCATTACAAGTAGGGGTGGTCATTCGGTCTATTCGGTCGGTTCGGTCCAGTTTTGGACCAACCGAATAGACCGAAATTTTTTGGGCTATGGACCGAACCGGACCGAATAGTGTTTTGGACCGAACCGAAATATTTCGTTTCGGTCCATTCGGTCCAAATGGTTTAAAAATAAAAAAATTATGTTTTATCACAAATTAAAGATATACAATACAATTATATTTAGTTCAATACCAAGAAATTAATTTTTATTTCTTTGTTACAACTTACAATTAATCTAAATTATCTAATTATGTGTAGTTGTGTACTGTAGTGTAGCGTATTAGTTAGGTTTTATATTTTTATTATATATATATAATATAATTAATATATTAATATATATATATATATAATGTAATTAATATATTATTTTTTTAATTAAAATTCGATCCGTTTGATTTTTTCGGTCCATTCGGTTTTGAGTATCCAGGACCGGACCGAACCGAATGGACCAAAATTTTAAATTTTTGTACCGAAAACCGAATTGAATTTTTTTGGACCGAACCGAATGGACCGAATTTCATTGGTTCGGTTTTTCGGTTTTTTCGATTTCGTGAACACCCCTAATTACAAGTAAGTTATAAATTTGCTATATATAAATTCAATAATATTATTTAAGTGTAATAATAAATATTTAATCATCATATATTATGATTATTATTCTAGTGTATTAGTGAAGAGAAGAATTAAATTAATCAAGCCATGCAATACATGGCGACGTTGTAAGCCGTGGAAGAATAATCGTAACCCTTTACGCAACGGGCGCTACTCTCGTTTGCAAATTGTTGGAAACACGCACCTTGATTTCGCTGAATATAATACTCCCTCAATCCAAAGATAAACTTCACACATTTCTTATATGGACGTCCCAACTCTTTCTTCACTCCCAAAAAATGGAAACAATTCACACTCACAAAAGTCAATAAAATACACTTTTTATAATTTATTATTTAACTTCACATTCATATATTTTACTTTTTCTTAATATGCGTGAAACTCCACCTATAAAGAAAATGTTGGGACCGAGAGAATAACAGACAATCAGCGCGTAGATTTTCTTCATTCCGCGCATATAATTTCCACAATGTGGTCCCTACACCATTCTGGATGCATTGCGTCTCACGTTGCCGGACTGTCCAAATACTCCTCATTTGGCGCACATTCTCCACATTCTAATATTATTAACACCATAAATATTATTATTGCAATTTTATTGGAAATCATTTTTAGAAATTAAATATATATGCTACTCCTTCAACTCTTTTGAGGAATTAACCCTATATATAAAAATGAATTTTATAAGAATAATGAACGTTAAATTCATGCTTGGGTTTGTTTGATTGATAATTACGACTAATTTATAAATTGATCTCAGTTAAAACGTATGTGACTATACATCTTTTTCGTTAAACAATAAGTATATAACGTATAATAAGAAAAAAGTACAAAAATGTTCAACAAATTCACACAAATTATATATTGGTTCCGTGAAAAAAGAAACACTTCTATATGCAAAAAAAAAAAAAAAAACTTCCGTGCAAATTTATTAACCAATTTGTAAATATAGTGATTTTTTTGATTCAATATATAAAGCACCATATAATTAATTAGTGTTTCTGTTCATTAGGTAATTTTATGTGTCACTCGTATACAAATAATTAAATTTCAAAAAAAATACAATTTGTAAAATATATATCCATACATGAAGTTAACCACATTAAGGATCTGCGTTACAAATTTACTGCTCGTATGGTGTCGATCATGAGTTCATATTTGAAACAATTTTAATTGTTTAAGCATGTGAATAGAATAACATATATTCAAATTGCACTAAATGACCACAATAATTAAATTAGAAAAAATCACGTACAACCAAATATACTTTAAAATAATTTATAATTTAGAGTTGCATCGATTGATAATTCCGATTAAAATCATACATATTAATCAAAATTTGTTAATGTAGACGTAGAGTAGCAAGACACTTTTGGTTAAAGTTAGGATCAGTATTGTAACTAGTAAAATTAGAAGGTGAGTCGTTATGAGTATCTATAACATGAAAATAGCAACGATCAAAGTGTCAATCACCAACTGCCTACCCAATTGTCTGCAAGTGGAATTATATTGTGTCATATAAATGTACAATCATTTTATATACGAATAAAAATGTATAATAATATTTATTTGCATTTTCAAGAAATATAAAATTCATTATTCAGTGAAATTAATAGCTTGCACCATTTCCCATAACTTATCATCAACGATATTTGAACTTTTTGTTTCTTTTAATATGGAAAAAAATTCAAATTGAATCACTAGAGATCTTACTTTATTTGCGAGTACATTATAATCAACTGAGCAACTCCACCCATATAATGTGAATGTGACGGTAGTAACTGTGAATGAAGATTCCTCTATTTTTCTGTGTATATGTTCTACAATGTATTTTTTCCTTATGAATCCAAATTTCATTTTACATAAAATCAAAATTAAATGGATTTTTTTTTTTTTAGATCACATTAACCCAAAGAAGTTTGATATTGAATGATCATAAGAAATTAGGAGGTTAGTTAAGAAGTAATTGAGAAATAAATGTAAGTGCTTGTTTTGAGGTTTTAGTAGTTTTAGAGCTTTGTGTCAATCAATGTTAGATAGTTAACGATTGATATTATATTATTTTAATGTATGCTAGTTAATGATTGATATTATATTATTTTAATGTATGTGTAAAAGTAAAATAGGAAAGATGATGAATGAACACGAAAAAAGTTATAATATTAGAACTTATAGATATTTTAAATGAAAATAATTTTAAATTTCTAAATGAAAGCAGCCTAATTTTTTACGGCAGTACTTTTGGAATTCCCTGGTTCGCGATGGTTGCCCATACATTATCCACCCATGCCTGACATAATTTGGATACCTAACATTTTGCCAAACATATATCATCACACAATTAAACAATTCAATAAAAAGAGATCATGCATGCCTTCGTGAGAGAGAAGGGTGAAGGAAAATAAATTCCAATCGAACCTTATTAAGGTATCCCACATCAGTAGTGAGTGTGGTCTTGGGTGAACTTATAAGTATGGACAATCCTCTAACTTACAACATGGGTTTTAAATGTAGAGTTAGAACTTCATATAAACCTATACTTTTAAATTAGATTGCAAACGATGAATTTTACACTATATAAGTTGTAATTTGATAAATAAAATATATCGTAAAGATTGCGAATTGTTATTAATTATATATATATATATATATATATATATATAATATTATGTTTATTAATTTGCAAATTGTGAAGATTGTAAATTGATATTAATTATATATATGTCTATAAAAATGTTTATCAATTTGTAAAATAGATTAAATCTGATAAAAGAATTATAGTATGTATTACAAATTGATATTCAACCTAAAAAAAAAAAGTGTAAGTGTAAACTTAATATGGTATATGAATAGATTGCATCAAAAAACATGAGACATCATAACTTTAACTTTTCAATGATGAAAAATAAGTTTCCACTATTAGAATGCATACATCAGAAGCCGTGTATAAGTTTCCCTATGTCCCCATCACTCTCCAATTTTATTAAATATGTTGTTTACATTTTAAGAAAAAATGAAAAATATATACCCAAGTGTGAAATTATCAATTAAATTGAAAAAAAAATTAAGTCATGAATCAACGTCTCTTCAAATTAAATGATGAATGGATGATAAAATGCATCCAACAATATATGATTTATGCATTCATGGAGAAGGTAAATTAGAAAAGTGCGATTATATGCATAAACCAATTTTTTTATTTTATTTTAACTGCAAGATTTAAGGAAAATAAGTACCAAACATAATGTGTCCAGTTATGTAGGATAATGGGTAAGTTTATCTTATAGACTAGTTTCACAAACAACCTTAGTTATTTAACTAAATGATATTACTAGTGACCTAAATTTTTTAATAAAATAATTAATATTATTTAAAATAGTCATAAAATTAAAATAAGTTTAAAAGTATAACTTGTTCACAGTCAATAACGCAAAAGTCATCCTAGTCGGGTGGATTTGGACACTCTAGGAGCGGAATAGTCCATATGATTTTTTTCATTTTTTAAAACTTTTAATTTTATCCTTTATATTGTTCTCTAAATGATCAAAAATTATTTAATATTCATCCGTTCTAACTCTCTTTTTCACAAATTTTCAATTTGAGACGTCTCAACTCTTCTTTCACACTCGTAAAAAAAGAAACAATTTATACTCGTAAAAATTAATAAAATAAATTTTTTATTATTTAATTATACAATTATATATATATATATATATATATATATATTTTAAAACTATATAGATTCACTACTAGAAAGAAATAGTTGGGAGTTGGATGGAGGGATGACCAATTTAAAAAAATATTGTAAATTATTTCTCTCTTTAGATTTGACCATATAACTAATTATGTACTTTTTCTGTTCCAAGACAACTTTCATAATTATTCGAGTTACATAAACCAATAAAATATTGTCATAAATTGGTGGTGAGGTTCAATAAATATTCTTACTCTTGGGGTTTATTGGTGGAGATTAACTTTTATCATTAAAGTTAGTCTTAAAAAAAAAATAGCGGGCAAACATGTCATGATAAGATGATCAGTAAAAGAATAAAGAAATGCAATTAAAAATACAATTACACACCAAATATTGTGAGAAACATAATTATACATTTTCTACAAACTTGAAATGCATAAAGCTAAATACATGTAGCTCCAAAACTCAACTCACTAAATTTGAAAATTTAAACCTAATCCCTCAAATATATCTCATCGGTACTTACATTCCCCCAAAAATTCCCTCCACCTCAGATTTCACATTTTCCGCCTTGTGAATTCCAATTTTCCTCTACTAAATCATCACTTAAATAGGGAGATTCTTCATAAATCCTACATTCAAATCTCACCAAACAAGACAACAAAAACATAAGTATCTGCAATTACACTTACGATAAAAAGAGCCCAAAAAATTATCATAGATGATAGGAACAGGATGACCCAGTTCCTAATTGCCAACAACACCAACAATTCTGTGCATAGAGAAAAAATCAAGGAGGCAGTAGAAATATTTGGTGTGCCTACAAAGAATGTGCACTATATAAGTGTTTCGATCACATTTTTACTGAACCGACTTCTCTGAGCTCTATTCCAGGAAGACTCTTGTCACTTATTAAATAGTTAAACAAGAAAAATAACTTAGATATTATATATATATATATATATATACTATAAAATTAAAATTTATATTTTGTACCCATGGATGAAAAAATCCGAGTTCGAGACGCATTTAACTTTGGCTTTGGATAATAGTGAACGAAACTTGTCGCAGTGCAATATTGTGGATATATAAATCATCTGTAGAACTACCAGCCTGTACATGTGAATATTACAATTTATATATTAACAACAATCATCCACATACCTAATTCCTCAAGTAAATAAAATTATTGATTATAGTACAAAAAGACATATAAAATATTTACTTTTATTTAACTTAGGCATATATTCTGCGCATCCCTTGGCCCTTTTGCCAGCATCTCCTCGATTGTGACATTGAATATACTTGCACCTAGGAAAGTGAGGTTGGTTCTCTAAAACGTACAAATTAAAATTTCTTATAAATTAGTTGAAATAATAGCATTAAGGATATTCTCCCTCTCTCTCTACTAATTAGACTTGCTAGATCTATTGTTTAGGTATCTGATGAAAATGATGAGTTGTCGCAATAATGAACCTTGATCATATTAGCGCGACTACTCCCTGAAAACTTCTATCCCAGGGGTATTTGCACTGCTGGGATGGCACACGGTTTAAAGAAAATGTATTTTTTAAATAAAGTAATGGTGTATGGGTAAATGTGTGGAATGTTTCGTGAGTGTGCACGCAAATCGATGTTTCTCTTTTAAGTAGTGTGCAAATTGGTTTGGGACAACCCAAAATAGAAAGTGTGCAAATTGGCCTGGGACGGAGGGAGTATGATTTATCGATACAATCGTCTGTGGAATTGCACCATCTACCACCATAAAAAAAATAGCATAAAGGATTTTATATATGAATTTCTTTTTGCAAATAATAATAAAATTAAGACGATAATAAACTTCCTAGAGATTTACCTCCAAATATACAATCCAATTGCAGGCTCCGTCTCCGAACCCCTTGGAGTAGTAATATGTTGGAGGACTTTCATGTAGACACACTGTAAGAAGAACTATAAAAAAATGTGCTTATTACCACACATGTTTTTATTATATCATAAAATTAATGACATAATAAATATGTTATACTCGCAATAAATTTTTTGAAGTGTGATAACATGTAATGAGGTACACCTGACTTAATATTATAATAACACTATTAAATTAATATTTTATTATTAATTCAAAATGTGCATGTACAGATCGTGAATAAAATGTGCATATACGGATTTTGCACAAAATATGCTTATATATAAACTAAAACCAACAAACAATTTTCCCATATATATAATGGTAACATCTAAGAGTTGTGAAGCTAAAGTTCATTTAAATCCAACACATTTTGTCTTACAGTAGCACACATATGTTCATGTGGTATACATTCTGGAATTTTGATAAAATTAATTTTTTAAGACGTAGTAGCACACATTTTGTCTTACAGTAACACACATTTTGTCTTACAGTAGCACACATATGTTCATGTGATATACATTCTGGGAGTGACGAGATAGTAACACATGTAAGGTATTATTACATTAACAACATATTATCAACATAAAATTCATAATAAAATAAAAAATAAATTAAGAAACACATATTTGTTCTTGTAAAAATACATATTATTCTTATAATTACTTTAAAAATACAAAATATTAACTTTTTAAAATGTAGTAGCACACATTTTGTCTTACAGTAGCACAAATATGTTCATGTGGTATACATTCTGGAAGTAGCGAGAATTTCCTTAAAAAATTTATTGGATCCGCGAATTTTCATTTGAGGATATTGCACGGGTCGGGTTTTGTGCAATATTGCATATGAGAATTTGTGAATATTATTTTATATATAAAATCTATGACAAACACTAATGTCGATAAATATTTGACTCTGAAATATACATACTCATTTTTTAACACCATAGTCCTAATTATATATGACTCCTTATAATGGACATTAAAAAAGTGTTTAATGATGAATTTAAAAAAGTTTGCACTCTCCCAAAATGAAAATATTTCTTTAAATCTCCACCTTTAAAATTTTTACCTCACAATCTCCACTATACACATTCTACTCATTACATTTTTCTTAAAAATTGTGCCCCCAAAAGTACCGCAAACTTTTGGGGGACGGAGGTAGTATAATTTTAATAACCCGCCAAGAAAAATCATTAATACATTATTAACGACTGTCATTAGCTATCGCAATAATTAAATTAAATTTTATATTTTTAATTAATTATTAGTTTTACTATCGCCACCGACAATCGTTTAGCCTACCCAAACGGGTCAACATCTAGATACATTTACGATCGAGTAGCGGCCGAAATGGATGTCGCAAATTTTTTGCATAGTGCCACTTGTTTGATAATATATTTAAATGGATGTGATTTCAAATATTTATATTTGATTCTAGTTTAAATTAGGAGAATTTTTATTTTATCGGTCAAATTAGAAGAAATTTAAAATACTTAGCAAAATCATGTTATTTGAAATTCATAATTACCTAATTTATTTATTTTTATTTCATATAACTCTATTCAAACGTAATCTTAAAGAACTCAAGTCTCAAATTTATAAAATATTTTTCTTCTCTATCTTTAAAATAAAATATGTAACATTGATTTTAAATTGTGGTCGACCAGACTCAAATTCTCTCACAATATTTCTAAGTAATTAGGCTAAAATTAATAGCATAAAATAAAAATGTGCAGAGACTAGCTAGGTCAATAATTAATTATCTTATTTAAAAAAAAAGGTGTTTAATATAATTCAAACAAAATAAACTCCATCTCAATTTTTTTATCTATTTAATTAGTTTTCTTGGGCGTATTAAAGGATTATTCTTGTATGCACCAATTATACGGTACAATTCAAATTTATTTTTTAAAAATTACACTAAATACTATTGAAAAGTTACACATACTATTACTGAAAAGCGTATCTTTTATAGTGTAATTTTTCAGTAATAATTTGTGCAACTTTTTAATAATAAATTGTATAATTTTTTAAAAATAAATTTAAATTACACCGTGTAACTAGTGCACTAATTAAATTGAATCTCTTAAGTAGTTGGGTGCGTAATCATTTATCGCGTGGGTGATAATAACACGGCTGACAACCCATAAATTGACGCTTGGTTCATATTGAGAAAACATCACTCCTCGTCAAATATTTTTTAATAATCAATTAACACTACCAAATTAATTATTTTGAAACTACAAAAGTACACATATATTAAAAAATAATTTAACTGTAAAATAAATTTACTTAGAAATTTGAGTAAAAAATTCTCATAATTAATTCACCACTGAACTAAAATAAAAAATGAATTTAATTTCGATATACTTATTAATATGGAATTCAATGGATTTGAAAATCATTAGATTTAAAAAATCATGAACTTTAAATGATATGCATATTCTTGCTAAGTATTTATATTATATTAATTTGAATATTGTATTTAAGTAAATAGAGTGTGAATTTAGATTGTGTATTTTAAAATTCATGATCTTAAAAAAGTTGATCATTAGTATTCAAATTGGGTAGCTATTAATTTAGTTTTTTAAATTTATATTTGAAAATCAATTTACTTTACTGTCATACTAGTTAAGTAATAACATGAAGAAAAAAAATGTATTTTTTTGCATTATTAATTGTTCCCTGAAAATTAATTGATTTGATAGTAATATTATATAATAAAAATAATTAATATAATTTTAAATTGCAACTAGTTTACAAGAGAATTAATTTTTTTAATATTACTAAAATTTCAACTCAATGATAGGTATTTTTATGAATTATCCTATATCATCATCATTGATACTTTCTTCCCTTATATGTATGATGTAGTCAAGCTTTTAATGTGCACATGTATGTTATCACTTTCTTTACCATTTCATCAATATTTATTGTTGGGTGCATTCATTATCAATATTTTAATTTAAAGAAGAGATGGATTCATGACTTTGTATCTAGTTTAATAATTTCACCCCATGTTTTAAGTGAATAGAATATTTGAGTGTATATTTTGCCGCTACTCCAAAATATGATGGACATGATGTTTGCAATTGTTTTTTAATTGAGGGAATGACACTTTTGATCCCACATGACACATATTTGTTTTAAAATAATTTTAAGTATTTTAGACTTAGTCCAATTTCTTTTTTTCTTCAAAAAAATGCGAAGAATTTTATACTTGTTTGAGTCTTTTGGATCATTTATGTAAAAGAAAAAAAAAATTGGACCAAATTTAAAATATTTGGGACCATTTTGAAACTGGTATGTTTCCTATAGGATCAAAAGTGCAATTTCCTCTTTTCTAATCTCTATTTCCATGAGAAATTTAATTAATTTTATTTCATTTAAAATAAAATGTAAATGCAATAAATTAATCACGGTGTGCATTAATTAATTTGTACTACATCATATATAACATCCATCTTTATGGTTTATTAATTAGAAAAACTTAAAATACATATTGTTTTTAAGTGTGATGATTAATTAAGACATAATTAGAAATACTTGTGTATGTTAGGAAAACTTGTATTGAAGTAACCCACCCTATGCGTCTAGCTTAGCTTTCTAGTTCTCAAGTAAAGAATGGATGTTTGTTGTATACTTGTATATATGTTAATGACAAGTTAACCACACCGAAAATTAATGTTATGTATTAATTTCTCTCACATAGATGTAAATAATTTTTACAAGGAATTGACTTTTTAGAATACAAAATTTATTTCACGGAAATTCGATAATTACATTATAACGAATTTCATAGGTAGAAATCACAAATATTTTTAATATAACTCAAATTTAGTGTAAAGAGACTTTTCAATATATTGAGAAACTATAATTCTTAACTTTCTAATTGGATTTTCAGTGATTCTGAACTCTACATATCTTGAGTAGAGATGTTAAATGGATTGACTCTAACCCATTAGGGCTAGTCCTACAGAGTTACGGGTCTTAGCGTTTCATTCTTAACGGACCGCCAATAGTGGGAACATAACTCTAACCCTAGCGGTTTGCGGGCTAAACAGGTTACTAACGGACTATCGAAAATTAATTAAAAATTTAATTTTAAATCACAATTCAAGACATAATGCAATTTACATACAATATGTAAAATTAAGAGATACATAATATTAATATACAAATAATGTATTGTTAATTACATTACATCATATCAATCAATAAAAAAAAAATCAATCATGATTGGAACGATAACGCTATTAACACTCAACAATACATCTCTATTATTTTGTATTTTATTCGTTTATGCATAAAATGTTATCTTTTAATTCATTTTATATCTAAAATATATAAAATAATCATTAGTAAAACAATTATAAAATTATATTAAAATTATAACAAATATTAAATGAGCTAATCAGGCCAACCCTAACCCTACAGAGCTCAGTCTTATAAGATTAGGGCTAAACGGTCCAGGACCTTAATTTTTAACATCTCTAATCTTAAGTATACATGGATTCTAAGTGTTCCAAGGTTGTAATTCTTACTCAAGAGTTGAACTAAAAGGTTACAATTCCATTTCAAAGTTACAAACGAAATAATTATAACTTTTCACTGAAAATATATCTTTTATACAAAGAGTTCTCTAGTTATGTCAATGGGCTTATAACTTGTTTTTTCGTAAATAATTTATTAACTTTTATTTTTATATTTTGTATTTGAGTACATTATGATTGATGTCACAAAAAAAAAAATTCAACCAGACACACAAAGTTATTATTATGAACGTTTTTGCACGCTCTGTAGTAAACACAAAACTATTATATAACATCAGTTTTATTAGTGTAGGTTCAATATAAAGTATAAACCGACTTCTTTCAGCACCAAATTTTATTTATTAACTGTGGTTATACTAAAACTGCAGTTTAATGGGGTTTTAACATTGGTTTTCAATAAAACCGCAATTATTAAATTGCTATTACAAATTAAAATTGGTATAGTGTACAATCTTAAAAAAACACAAAGTCTTATTATGATTGATGTGATAAATGTTGATACCAATCAAACATTATTAAATAGTTCTCAACCCCTTAAAAAACACAAAGTAGAAAAGAGTAAAAAAAAATTGTGAAATGGATAGAACTTAGCAGAGTGAAAAATAATTGTCTTGAAGAAAAGAACAATTTGATGTATAACTTGACCCACCTTCAATTTATTGAGTATGACTGAAATTTCCTCAGAAAGAAGACAATCATGAATATGAATGAATCACTCAAACTTAAATTTATCAAGTTGTAGTATATAAAATTAACAGCTAGAGGTGCCAAATGACAAACTTGAAGAGATGAACAATTTGATATATAGATTGACATTCGATTCAATGGAAAATGAAAGCGTCGGCAACAACAGATAATAATTTCTAATTGTGAGACAAAATTAAACATATATAAATTGCGAAAGCTAGGGGAATAAACTGCTACTCCTAACATCACATAGAAATTTCATTACTTCAAAATCTGATTGGGCATGTTTTTCCTAATCCTGATTCCCCATACGAGATTAGGTTAATTTTATTTCACTTTTTTAAAATAATTTGTAAATGCATTAATTCATACATCATAACATCCGTCTTAATTATTAGTTTATCAACAAAAAACGATTCTCTCTGTGTGTATATATAAGTTTCAAGTAAGATCATTAAATTAATTAAAACGTAACAAATGAATCCAATATATATAAGAGGCCATTGATTGATCCTGAAATATTGCATAAACTAGCATCATCAATTAATTGACATGGCTACCAAATTGAAGAGCTTAATATTAATGGAGATCGCATTAATTTTGGTTGTCTTAATGTTGGGAGTTGTAGCACATAAACACTGCCGTAAAGCAATAGAATCCATGACACCAGCATGTGTGGAACAATTTATTCTTGCTATATGTAATGATTTCCACGATATGCCAGTAGTGTGGTCTTCTCCTCCTAGTAGGCCTTGTTGTGATATGCTTCAGACACATGCTGCAAATGAGTGCTTTGATGTAATTAAAAACCGAAGCGACGCCCGTTGCCCAGGTAGTCATGATTACACTATGGGCAGTGCCGATCGTGTATATGGATATTGCTTCGGACGAGGATACTGATATGCTGATACTATAATAAGTAGTAAATTAATTTAGAATCGATTAATTCAGTGTGGGACAATTAATAATGCTTCCATTAAAAGTATCTTTTCGTTTGCACTTTCGTCATTTTTTTTAATACACGATGTCCGACCCAAGAATCGACTAACTCGGGAACCCAATTTAAAAATAATGGGTAGGTACAAAAAATCTAAAACACCATCACATATGTAACGGCATTCAAGATGACAGCAGTTTGGCAAGGCTTAAAATTGTGGATCAATCACACAAGATTTTGTATGGAGTGTTGTTGATCGAAGCCAATATAACAATCCGATACCACCAACAACTTCAAACCCTGAAGAGGAGCAAAAACTCTTACAAAATAATCGAGATACATAATTAATTTCAGGGATTAAAGACTTGTAAGTTTCATGATTTGCCTTTATTTTGAATTTGGTACACAAAAACTATACATTTTGATATTGATCCTGTAAATATGAAAACATTTTAATTTTGATCCTTTTACAAACTTACTACAGGACAAAAATCAAAATGTGTAATCCATGTGAACCAAATTCAAATTCGTGACAAGTTGTAGGACTAAAAAAACTTAATCCATTAATTTAAAAGAAGGGGGGGAGGGGGGGATTGGATGGGGACCCTTGAATTGAAATCTATAAATTGCACTATTGAGAGGGAGCGAGGGAGAGACGGTTTTGAAGCTGAAACCTGGAAATCATTCACATTCGAAGGGATATCAATGTTTGTCTGCAGGAAATCCGTGAAGGAAACTCGCTTCAGGGCGTGCAGCTGAGAGGAAGACGTATTTCCCAGCACCAACCACCACGCTTCGTCTTTCACCTATGGTGCCACATTTTCAGCCTTCGTTAATTTTCTTACCAGAATGGGGCAAGTGTCGCTTTTTATCCCTTAAATTGCACTGATTTTGACTTTAATGCACTAAAAAATTTCACTTTGGAATTCGTCCCTTAAATTTACCAAACTCAAAAGGATTAATAAGGTTGAATTTTGATAACTTGCTTCAGCCGGTAAAAGGACGAAAGTGTTGAATTTGGTAAATTTGAAGGACTATTTTCAAAGTCGAAAATTAGAAGACTAAAATCAATAGTTGTGAACTTCTTAAGGATAACAAAGACGCTTACCCACCAGAAAATAAAGACTGACAAATGAACACGACAATACACGAGGCTAACCTTTGGAAAACGGGGAGTAAAGGCTCTCGATGTTTTCCTACGTCTATTTTTTGACAATTTAACATTCAGACTAAGACCAGTACTATCAGGATTTGTTCGTTTCTGAACACTTAATCGCGCTTGAATGCGAGGAAAATGCTGCACTTCCTGCACGCATGAAAAAGTAAACTTAGATAAAGAAAAGAGCTTATAAATAAGATAAAATCTAATATGCGCTTATAACAAAGATGTAATAACAACATTTACTGTCTGGTATCACACAAGTAACTGCTGTGAAATACAAAGATTTACTAACAACATTTACTGTCTGGTATCACACAAGTAACTGCTGTGAAATTTAAAGATGAACGTAACTAAATTATTTGTTTCAGTACATAGATAAAATTAGTTCCACTCCTATAGGTAAAGAGTGCATAATATAGTTACGGTTTATTAAAGAAAATAACAGACCTCATATAACCTCGAAGTGGAAGAACCTCGAGAGATAGCCTGCAAAGTTTCCAGAGGAATATCCAATAACTGCAAGATATTCGAGATTCCTCTCTGGCTCAACCTACTAATAAGATCGTCGGTCATGCAGGGGAGCATCCACAAAGATGAATCTTGGCCATCCCATAATCCCTGCAATATAACAAACTAAAAGTTTATCCAAGCAAAAATGGAAAAGTACTGCTTCAGCAAGTAACGAGTTAAGATATTTTGTGATCTCACAACTTGTCTATTGTCTAATTCTGGTCACAAAAAATCCCAACTTGTTCGATTTAGTTCCAATATCAAAAAGGTTGTCCAATTTTGGCCCCAATTCGCCATAAAGTTGAACACTGTAATTTTATTTCACGCAAATGTCACATGAGTATTTAATTTGGGGCCAAAAATTGTACAGGAGACAAGTTATGGGGGCGTGAATAGGGCATTTGCTTGACATAAACCGATGCCATTTTCAATTTTCCAACAGTTTCAGACCTAAATTGGACAATTTTTTTTAATATTATGACTAAATCGAGAAAGCTGACTTTTTTTTGGGACCAAAATTAGACGTAGACAAATATGGGACCAAAGAACTGTTTAACTCAACAAGTTACCATAAAATCTTCTTAATGTGAAAACAACTTTGACGACTCGTACCATAACAAACTCGTCCTATTTGTATTAACAAAACAAACAAATTGTAGTAAAAGCGTTATGCAGATTACCTGCATGACCATTTGCAGAAGATGCATACAAGTTATGGTACTAGAGAGCCACCCACTGTTTGCACATAGATCTATCATTGCCTGAATAATACGAATACTTTGATCCAGCACTGACTTCAAATCTGTGACATAGTCGGTGATTGGTAGTTCAACTCTGGAAAAGTGAGCCTGGATCCCATTAAGATACGGTCAGGAACATAAATGACTTGAAGGTAAGCAAGAGTGTTGCTAATGTGATCATTAGAGGAAGTAAAGTATTCATATTATTGCATCCAAATTAGGTTAAGACAAGGATATCAACCTGAAAAAGAAGATTTGCCTTCACATGAGGGTCGTCCAGAAGATTCTTGTCAACCATGTACTGAACCTTATTGGATAATTCTGCATTGTGATTTTCCTGCAAAAAAGAACCACCAATAAGAAAGATGTAATCCAAGAAGGCAAGAACTATAAAAGGGAAAAGCTAGTTATAAGAAGTTTTTACAAAAATGTGATTTTTTAGTCCTGTAAATTTGCTCATTTCAGGAAAGTGGAGTGTCCTCAAACCAAAAATGGCAAACTTACAGGACTTAAGAAAAAAAGTTCCTAATAAAATTTGACCAGTCAAGGTCATATTGGTAGATACAAAACATGGTTCAACTATTGAAGATTTAGAATTACTTACCTCATTGTGTCGCACAGGAAGCTCGTCATATTCAGAAGCGCCAGATAATATGTGAAGGAAAACCTAAAATAGAAACATATGCACATATGGAAAGTAATTAAAAATAAGAAGAAAAAAGCAGAGACATTGATAAGAATTATGCAGCTAACTAACTTCAAGAGACGTGTCTGCTTCTATGTTTGAAGCAAACATCGACACAGTTGTGTATTTTAGATAATACTGTGAAGCTATTGAACCCAACATCGTAGGCTCCACCATGTCTTCATCAATTTTAATGCAACCACTGTCTTCAAGATCCTCAAATGTGCCCACCACTAAGCTGTTAAGAAAATATATATAAACGAAACATGGAATTAATTACCAAAGCTGAGCACTAGAGTCCAATATAAGCACTTTAAAGCAAAACTCATGCTACCTTGACAAGTAAGAGCTTAAAGTTTCAGGATCTGCACTTTCTAAGCCATAGTAAGCTGGATTAAACATCTGTTAAGAGAAGGATTAAACAATGTTGGTGAGGTGGATTTCAAGATCCTAATAAATAGAAATGGTGTGTTTGTTTTGAGATTTAAGTAAAGGTAGGACGTTTTTAAAATCGGATACAAAAATCTCATATTAGAATCGGATTAAGATTTCAAAATCTCATATACGAATTTATAATCTCAAATCAAGCATAAACCAAATGAGCTGGGTTAGAGCAGTCATACCAATCTACGGAATAAATATGTCCAGGTGAGATAATGTATTGCATCACTTTTCTGACAAATCGTTTTGGAAACTATCTCAGCATTAATGTGATCATGCAGCTGCTCTCTCAGACTGCTTTCAACTGGGAATGGCTCATAGAGAAACTGGGAGAAGAAAAAGAGTTTGGAATTTATTTAACCTAATGCAAAATATTTCCATGCAATGATTCGCATATATAATTCAATTATTCTCGAGACCTTTTTGTAGAAGCTCTTTTTTGGTTCATGAACAAGAATAATAGCCTTCCCATGCTGGTCGAATTGAGGCCGTCCAGCTCGACCCATCATTTGCAAAATATCGGTAATTGGAAAATCAACATATCTCTTTGCTTTTGCATCAAAAAATTCAGTTCCCTGGTAAAAAGACGCACAAAAAAAAAAAAAAAAAAAAAGAATTACTTCCTCGATTTAGTGTAACATTAGTGGAGACTATTTAAAAGGGAATTGATCATAAAAAAAATTGGCAGGCCAATGATCAGGCACATATTAGCCAATATAAATAACATATTCTGGCCAACCACTGCTATAAGTTTCCAATATCAGTTCCCACATGAAGTCGACTCTTGAAAAATGAACATGGCTAGATTATCATTTATGCAACCTACTGTACATAGCTCAAACAAGTACCCCTTTTCATCTCAAATTTTCCCTTCCTTTGTTTATGTAGTAGTGGTCATTGAGGAAAAAAACCCTAACAAGTCTTACCAATAAATATTATCCTAAAATCAACCAACTGCAATGCAAAATGAATATGTGTATCTTTTGGTATCAGTTCTAAGGTCTGCTTACAAGAGTTGCACAACTAATTAAATCAATAATTTTCTATAACCAATCGCATTTATCAATCATGAGTATGAAAGAATCAACTTATTGATTTTGAACAGCAACAACTATTTACAAGGATCATTATACAATTGGCTCTAACATACTTCATAATGAATCTTGATACCCACACAGTGTAAGCAATTACCATGATTATATACTTTAAAAAGGAAAAGGGAAAAAAGGGAACAGGTTACAGTCTATCACTAGAGATCCAGGATTAAGAATCACGGGAAATAAAGGCATTACAAAGGCTAACATTCTATTGCTATTGCAATTCACTTACAGAGAAATAAATTATAGTTTCCTTAATAACTTTAAGCTGTCCATTTATCAAAGACTCTTATCGAGGAAAAACAATAAAGAAAAAATAAACAATAAGAGATAAAAGGAATGAGGGTCTAATGATGAATGTAAACAACATACATTAGATATAATCAGCATTTTATATCATTACAAGAGCAGAACAAGCTTACCTTTATAATAACTAAATGAGCTGGAAGGTTCACACCCCAAGCTAATGTACTGGTGCAAACCAAAACCTGAAAGGATCAAGAAAATAATATCAGGACAGAACAAGCTCATACAAAAGTAAACAATTAAAGTTAGTTCTCCGATCATGCAATAACAGTAAAAAAAATTTGCCTGAATCTTGTTATTGGCAAAAAGTTCCTCAACCAGAGATCTATCCTTGTCATTCAATCCTGCGTGATGCAACCCAATACCAAATTGCAGTGTGTGTCTAAGGTTCTGGTCCGTAACTTGTGAGAGTATCATCAGAAGTGATTCTTCAGGCATAGCCAGAAACTGCCTCGGGTGCTCATCTGAAGCTGCATACTATAATCACCAAAAAAAAAAAAGGGAAATTAGTTTTTTTAGTCCTACAAGTCACCCATATTTTGATTTTAATCCTGTTGACTTTCACGAGTTAAAAGTAGTCCTATCACTTTCACCTTTTCGGCATTTTGGTCAGGTCCAGGTCCTGCTATAAGAGATAAAATGTCCAGTTGACCAATCTAACTCTATCACGTCAGAATCAACCAAATGTTTCATCTCTTACAGTCGGTTATCGGACCAAAATGCTAAAACTGAGAGCTACTGGACTATTTCAATTCATGAAAGTGAACAGGACTAAAATCGAAATAGGAATTTTTCCCAAAAAAAAAAAAGTTTCAGTCCTCAAGTTGCTGAAAGAAGAAATCGCGAGAACCGAGTAAAATGATCCTCACCTGAATGAGGTCCAAAGCAGTAAGCCTAGTTTGTCGACGCGATGAAACAAATATGAGAACTGGTTTTACAGGTGAATAGGTACATATAGCTGCATATGTGGGTTTATTCATGCTATTCATTCTTGGGCAGTAAAACTTTCCAGGATATCCCTGATAAGAAAGAAAAAAAAGTAAATTCAGTACTAATATAAATATAGTTCTAACCGCAACATTATACACTGTGACAGCAATCAGAAAAAGGGTAAACTGTATCCTAGGTATTGATTAAGACTAACATTTACAAGAACTAGCTATGTCTGTTAAAGTAGATCCAGATAGAAGCTTGCTGTTCATACAGCATCTAAATATAAGAAGACACATTTATTTAATTTTATATTTCTTCTTTGATATGTGATTACTCAAACATGTCGTATTTTTTATGGAGCTGTGGAATTGGGGAATTTTTTGTTCTATACAAGAAGCATAAAATAAACTGAAAAATCTTGTCAGGTAATAGAGTACCAATATTAGTTGGGTTGACAAAATTTTCACCAGTGCCTGCAAGTCTCCTCATTTTCTATGAAGATGAAATGATGCGACCATGTACTTGCCTGAATATGAACTTCAAGAGGAACTGGTCTAACACTAGGTTTGAAGTTGAACAAACCATTTTCTTCAACACCAAGCCAATCACCCAAATCACTGGATAAAAAATAAATATATATTTATTAATTATTATTAGAATTTATTAAAACACATACAACGAATAACAGAGAGAAACCTTGGTTAGTTTTTTATCGCTTGGGTTGTATGTTTATGACCTACTAAGGCATCTTGAGATGCAGAGCATGGGACATGGCCGTATTTAAAATTATTATGACCAGTTGTCAAAGAATAATATGCAAAGATATATAAGTATTGATATCATATTGTCATATATTTTGTAGTGTAAAACAAGGGTCAGCCTCAAACACTGTATAAAACTCCGACGCATAAGAACTTAGAGAACAACTTACTGTGCATTCGCTAAAGCTGTTGAAAGTCCAACAAATCTGATTGGGCGTTCCGTCTGTGATGATATATATCTCATTCGAGATACAATAACCTGTTAAAATAAAAGTAATGTCAAATACAACTTCCCATGACATACTAAATAATTAAATGTAAAAGAAGCTCTTTATATATATATATCCTTTTTTTTTAAATCATGAAAAGCAGAAGGATATTAGTATAAGAATCTTAAAAACTGATTTTGCAAAATTATCACAAGCATTTAGTGCTTGAAATAGAAAGTATAAACAGACTTTTACTTAAGTATTTTGCATGGATAATATTCCGACTGTGTGGTTCTTATGAAAACATTTTTCACCTTTTACAATGAGAGAATCAAAAGGATCCGACAAAAGGGATCTTGTACTACATACTTAAGTTCTCAAAACAAAAGGAATCAGTAGATATGATGGGTCTTAAAATACTACTAACATTTGCAAGCAGAATATGTACTAGTTACACTTCCACAAGATTGCATAGTCCACCTGTCTATAACTGAAAGTGAACTACGATAATGAATGCCTAACCTCATTATCACACCAAATTTTACACTAATGCAAGAGATAAACTAACTAGACGTCTCATGTGAGCAAATGAAGGTTCATCATTTAAATAAATGATAAATCTACAGTTGGCTTCAGCAAGTAAGAATGATATAAAACACATCAAAATAAATACCCAGTCATACCTCCAGTATGGGTCCACGATCAGCGCCAAGTAAATGAATCTCATCCAGTATCATTAGTCCAACCTAGAGATGCTTTTCAAAAGTTAATAAAGAATACTTTTAGCAAATACAGAGCAAGAGACATGAGTAACGAGCATGTTTCATCAATATTGTGATACAAACATCAAAATACAAAATTTAGTAAGCAGAAAAGACAAATATTTCCTGCCAATTGAACTGCTGTAGAAGATATAGTTCACCTTCTTAACATAAGACCGAGTATGCCAATTACGGCTGATACCATCCCATTTTTCTGGAGTAGATATTATAATGTCGGCTGCTAACAACGCAGTCAAATCTGGGGTATACTCCCCAGTCAGTTCCACCTAATTATGAAGTCATGTTAGGTTGTTATACTTCGCATAATTGTGAATATAAGAGGGACAAATGCAAGTACCATATGTTTTCCAATCTGCGACACGAGACGCTTCCTCCAATCATTCATTCTTTCTCGAACAAGAGCCTTTAGCGGTGCTATGTAAATAACCTGAGGCAATTAACAATATAGTCATCAATAAAATCAGAAAAAAGACCTGAACTTATGCTGAATAAACTAACAGAATGGATGGCTGGACCAGGCTTGACAAGATTTCACCAATGGCCCACAAGTAACATATTGTTAAGTGTGTTTTGTAATATATGTTATGATTTCCTAAAATTCATCAGCATTAAGGTTCAGCAAGACTTATTTACAATTCTAAGTGATAACCAAGGAATATCAAATTCTCCAACTAAATATGCAATGGATATCAACCTAGTAGAAATGCAATGTTTGTTGAAAAACTAAGCTGTAAGGGTGCAATTTGACTAAGCTAAATTAATAGATGACAATGATAAAAAGGAAATACCTTCATATCAGGTTGAGTATTGAACAGATGGAGCATTGCAAGCTCAGCTGATATGGTTTTACCACTTCCTGTCGGAGCTCCTAAAAGAACATTTTGGTCTGAATGGTAAAGCACATGAAAAGCCTAATAGTATACCAATAATCATGTCAGGCAATAAACGTGAAAAAAAATTACCGTATAGAGAAGAAAAGGAATAACAAGGAACTTGTTTAATCCAAACCTGTGTTTGTATGGGGTTAAAGTGCGTGAATTTGTACAATGCTTCATAAACTCCATTTCCTAGTGCTGTCACAGGAAGTGGTTTCAAGTCAAGGAGTTCAGTGTGAGTAGTATGAGCCTGAAGAAAGATAAGAAACATGACTGTTAACTTAAATTTCTTTGGTACAGTTCAAGAGAAAATATAAGCCCATCTCTAAGAATACCTCCGGAAGCGTCAGGTTCAGGAAGGATATGCTATAGAAAGACTCTGCATGCAACCATGAGTCTGAAATTGCACGGACAAAGTACTGAGGTGGATGTGGCTCAAATATTGGAACAGTGAAGGATAGTTTCTGAGCCTCCCCTTTGGTCATCTTTTTTGTTAATGTAAAAAGCTCTGAGTGGTAGATATGGTCATTCTCAGAATCCTAAAATTGTAAATGATCAGCCAATGGCTTAATTCCTCAGAGAGCACGAAGTATGCTGTGTTTAACAATTGAACTTATAACAGATATGTATAAACATTCATGCATGAAAAGTTACATTTTAGAACTACATATAATCACATTTAACTTGCTAAAATGCATCGAGGAAAAATTCAAAGAAATCAATGATTTTTTTGCATAGGTGGGTATAATGCAGATGATGAGATCATCAAAGGCAACCAGTTCAATGATAAAAGAAAGTCACTTCCAGAAGCTGCCCATGGGGTCCTTCAGTAAGTTATTCATGCATCTCTTCATATGTCATTTCTTGAATGAAACTGAGTACCATTGTTTCTTATCCCAGACTAAAACCAAAGGGATGAAGAATCCCTTGAATAAATTACAATGATTGACTATAAAGCATAATGCCATCCAAGCCAGTTCATCTCCAGCTAATGGAGGTTCAATTTCCACCATTCAATCACTTCGAGACCATCATTAGCTACAGCCTAACCCAATTATTTCCTATTAATTGCTAAAGTAGAAATAGTGGAGTCAAACATTTACAAATTTAAAGCAAGAAAAATGATATAGAAGTACACATTATAATTAATGATCCAGAAGGTTAAATTTGTAAAATGTGGCATGAGAGCATTTCCCTTCCAAGGCTTGCATTAGTTTACTTTGTTAGATTTATTCAAGATAGATCGTTAGAAGGGGATGGTTCATTATTAGTCATTTTCACATAATATACATTCCGAATTCCAAAAGGCTATAAATTGCATGATCATAATGTTTCTCTTCTAGTAATAAGTAACCAGTCAAACCACTAGGCCATCTAAATTCGAAGGAACCAAGAAGTAAATTAGTAGGAAGTACCTCGACCAAAATCAGCCAGCGCAGTGCAGTACCATGAAAACGATCCTTCCAGATGAACTCTGGTGCAATAGTCAAATCAACCTAATAAAAAGAGATAATGTTACATTCAATAACAATTTAATTAATAGCTGTAGAAACTGAAGCAGAACTTGCAATTAATTACCTTTAGAACTGTTCTTGTGATTGGACTTACTGTAGCAAATAACTGGACCATTGGGAAATATCCCAAGTATTGCTTCAACAACTTCAATATAAAAGAATGTCAGAAAATATTAGGTGCTCAACAAATTTATAAAGCACAATCCATATCCTACAACAGCGGGCAATACCTTTCCTCCAGGTGCATAGCGAATTAAAGCTCCAATATCCTTCTCCGTCATATCATATAGGTGATCCAAGTCCACTCCTCTTTCTTCAAGCTTCCTCAAAATCTGAAGCAGAAAATGAAGTAACATATATTGTTAGAAAAATTCAAATTAACTACATCAAATGTAGCAATTATAATATTCTTCTCTACTTCTGCCGAAATATCTCTATCAAATTGTCTGAGCGGATGCTGGTGCGGCCAAACTCGACGATCCACAGCCTTGCAGTACTCCAGCATGAAGGAAGACATTTCACTCCACCCTCTTCGCAAGCAAATCTCATATAAAGCCCGCATAATACGAGCCAAGCTTGAACTTATATATGATGCATCAGAAACTAGGGAAAAAGACTCAAATGAGCCCCTGGAAATGAACATCTGCATGAAAGAGTTGAATTATAACCATAAGGAAAGGATATCTTTTATCTGAAGTATTGATTTAATCATGAAAGCCACTAACCTGAATGAGAATTGACACCTTTCCATGTTTACTTGACGGACCACCCTTGATTTCTAGAGGACATGAGCGAGCCAAAGTTTCCAGTTCAGTTTGTTCCTCTTCTCGAACAACAATATTTTCAAATTCAGAAGAATGAGCAACCATGTCAATCACCTACAATAAAGGAAACTGAACCAGTTAGAAAAGGCAAAAATGATACAAATTGACTAGAGAAATAACAAACTAATCCTTTAATAAACTACATGATACATAAATCATACATCCCCATAATATTCGGTCTAAACACAAGTGCACATTTACATTCAAGTATAACATTTAAATTTTTTATTGGTTTCTCTCCTGGCCTCTTTATGTCTTTCCCTTCTACTTTGAGTTTCTATCCGTCGTGCAAAAACCTCTAAAGGTCTCTTATGCACATGTCCAGACCATCTTAACTGTGTTTAGTCAATTTTCTTATGTATTGCAACTATTTATATTATACAACATTTGAAAATTAAATATTCACTGAACTTTCTCCTCAGTAGGTCTCACATTTGGAAAAGGAAGGCATAGAGATTGTAAAATCATCATTCACAGTACAGGAGATAAAGTGTTAGGAATATAAGCTAGGGAGCCCTAACTTAACCAAAACTATGGTAAAAGGTCAAGGATTGACTCCCACTTATACACCCATCCACAATTTCTTGTGGATCCGATGTGGGATCGTAACAATCGACCCCCCTTAAAGCCGGACGGCACACTCCGGGTGGCAACCCGTTTGTCAAGGCCCACTTCCCGGGTGGCAACTGCAACCCCCCTTGGGCCCACATCCGGGGTGGCAATCCCTGGGCCCACCATCGGGTAGCCCCATTCCGCAGCCCGCACGAACTTTTTCCCACAGACTGCGCCAATTGTTAGGAATATAAGCTAGGGAGCCCTAACTTAACCAAAAACCATGGTCAAAGGTCAAGGATTGACTCCCACGTATATACTCATCCACAATTTCTTGTGGATCCAATGTGGGATCGTAACATAAAGTACCAGAATGTTTCATAATAAAATGAACATCTGGGTTGTACAACAAGAATGAAAAAGGCCAGATCTTGTGATAACTTACCTCACTATCATTCATATGGCGTCTCAACATTTCATTATAAGTTTCTACACTAGAATAATGAATGTAAAAGTGGCTAGCGATACGACCAAGCTCTGTACAATAGAAGTTTCCACTTTTCTCATCAAAGCGCATCATCTTTGCCTTGTCGAGAGATCGAGCAGCATCTGACACCAGATCTCTTTGTTTCAGGGTCAGTGAAGGATCTGCCATTACCTGTCATGTCCCAAGATTTAGTTTAACCAATTCAAAAGGAGAGACGAGAAGCAGGGTGGAGTCACCTAGCTACAAACATACAAAGGGATATTTGTAGAGTAGAATTTGGTGAGAAAGATAACCCCATAAGACAAGGAGTTCAGAAACGAGCCCGTCATGCTATAACCATGATCATTATCCAGTTCCCTGATGATTTCTATACATATTTCTACTCCCATTACAAAACAAGCAGAAAAATTCCTTTTCATATTCAAAGTGAGAACACCAAAACCAATAAACACATCTGCAGGGATGAAGGGAAGGTGCCTCATGTGGTGTTAGATATCAAAGCTTAAGTGATGTTACTTACTCTCTTTTTTATAAGAAACTTTATTGCTCAGAAAGATTAGGGATTAGGAATACCTACAATTTTAAGTGATATTTGAGTCTTTGAATGGACAGATTGAAATCAAAGCAAGATAGATCAGATAGTTGAGAAGTCCTTCATAGCATAATCATATATTAAACCCTGGCAAAACCAACTTTGAGAATCAAATATTTGACATATACGGTCTAACAAAACCATTAAGTTTTTTTAATTAAGCGAGAACCAAAAATCCAGATTCATGGAGAAGATGGATTAATTATATATCCAATTTGGCTAGTGCAAGCATCTATTCACCACATAAACTACAATATGAGAGTGCAGTGATACATAAAGCTCATCCTTTTCGAGCAGCAGACATCCAAATAATTAGAGCGTGTGTGTGTGATCTGTTTCACAGTCCACAGCTTGTTGTTTATTATTACGTAATAGCATATTGATTTAAAACCAATAACTTGTTACGACACAGTGATTTACACAGGATCATTTGATAAAGGACATTAAACAATACAGGCTACTGCAGTGATGTTTTTTTTATGAAGATAACAAATTCTTACGAGCATAAGAATCATGCAGTCAACCCAGTGACCAACAGTTACAATCATTCACAATAACTAAAGAAAAGTGTATTTACCTCATCCCATCCAATACCATAAGCCAGAGGATTCATTTTCATCCTTATGAAAAGGTATGTATACCCTAGCCACGCACAAGCTTCCTTAACATTCGTCACGGTGCCTAATGCCACCTCAGCATTAAGGTTATCTTTCAAGGAGTTTATAAACTGCCAAATCAAACATACGGAATTAAAGAATTTGTCAATAAGCAGATATTATATATCCTAGTTAAGATTTTGTGCCGCTTCAAATCCTCGGTTTGCCATGTGGTAAATTTTCCAGGAATCGGGGTCAATAAGAGTGCCAAAGATGCAAGAAAATGCTGTGCTTCTGGAAACAAAAGATGCACTATTATTTTATGACAATCAAGAAAAACTATCTGACAATACTTGGTTATATTTTAGAAAGATGTCACATAAAATAATACTTGGTTGAGGTCTATAAAGCAAATCCCTCTATTGCATGGTTATGTCAGGCTACTTTTATTCATGTCTCATTGTGAGATGGAAAATCTGGTCAGACATTTAAAAGAAAATGTTTCAATTAGATACTGCTGAAGAAAATCGTAATGATTATCCATCTATGATGAACAATCAAGTTTGTATGGGGCTATCATTCCTTGGTTCTATGGAAAGAAAGAGATTTTTTATTTCTTATTTCTGAGTGTGAACATGGTGAGAAGTGCAACTGATAAGATGATGAATCTATTTAACAGATTAATACAATACTGAACTTCCGGATTATATATTACTACAACAATCAACTCTCTTTGAGGAAAGAAGGGAGGAACAAAGATTTACCTGTGATTCAATGGGAAGTTGACTGGTCAAAAGCCGCAAATAGTATGCTAATTTGTCATGACCAGTGATTATAATGCCTTCACCACTTTTATCAAACTGTGGTCTTCCAGCTCGCCCAAATATCTAAATAAGGACTTTCAACCTCAGAAGATTTCATAATAGAAACTTATCACTTGACAAAGAATATATGCAGAAGCAAGCATAAGTTGTCTCTCACCTGCATAACATCAAGCATGCCTAGATCTCGCCACCCACCAGCCTTTGGGTCATAAATTTGAGTTCCCTAGAGAACACACATAAAAACACCATTAATAGGCTGAAAATAATCTCTCACATGCATATAAGCCTGAGAGCTTAGCAGAGAAGTTAATCTAGAATAACAATCTCAATTATGGTCCTAGAATAACCTCTGCAATTGTACCATCTAGAGAAGGGGGTGGAGGGACACATCAACAATTAAATTGCTTTCAAAATCGCCAAAATGTCATAATAATCTGAGAAGAGAAGTAGAATTAGGGAGAGAAAGATCCAAGAATGGCCAGTCAGTCCCATTAAGCTGAGAAAGCAAATAATTTTATTTAAATATTTATCCTAAAGGTATTGGATAGCAAAATAATGTTATTTAAATGTTTATCCTAATGGTATTGGATAGCATATGAGGGATCAATGAAAGAAGTAGTCCTAAACAACCAGCATGAGATAAAGAGAGCCAGGAAGAATACACAAAAGAGGAATTGATTAGAAATGGGAATTTGATCTGATAAGCGGAAGTCCCTGATTGTGTTGCTCTAAATAATTTACACAGATAAATAAACACTTCTCAGAAGTTATATTCAAAGAGGAATAACCTTAATCACCACAGTGTGAGCAGGCAAATTCACTCCCCATGCCAAAGTTGCCGTGCAAACAAGGACCTAACAATAAAAACAAAGCACTCAGAGGAAGATCAAAGTTAGAAGAAAAATTGGCTGAAAAGTGAGAAACAAACCTTTAAAAGTCCCTCAGAGAAAAGTCGTTCAGTCAGACCCCTGTCAGCACGAAGCATTCCAGCATTATGGATGCCAACAGCATATTCAAAAAGTTGGACAAGCTCCTTATTTCTGGACTTCATTACTTCTTTCTGAGTACCAGGAATTCATTGAAGAGGATGAATATAACACAAACAATTAACTTCAAATAGGATGGTTATCATACTATACTTTAAAGCATCTCACCTTTATAAGTCCTTGCTGAGGATGTGAAGTGTTTGTGAAAAGATCAGAGCCCTCATGTAGTTTTGCCATTTCAACCTGTGCATTATGCCATGTTATTAGATGACAAAGAAGAAGACATCATGAAAAATGCCTTGAAACAAGGTTATAAGGTGGAAGTAAATTTATACCATATTCACAACAATTTTACATATTTTATATACAGTAACAATAAATATTTCAGCATGTGTTTAAGTAAAGTCCCTTGATGAAAAGCTCAGACTCCAGCTAAAAGATATAATCTTAAAATTCTAGTTTTTCATGAAATGTGGAATAAAAGGACAGAATTGTCTCATGTAGATTCCTTGATCAACTCTGGTCCACCCTAATGGAAATTCTTTCTCGGTCTCTCTTAAACAATCAGATGGCATTAACATCATCAATCTTGTTGTCAAGCATTTCATTTGAATTAACGACTATCAAGAATAAACCAAGAATTAGCAAGTGTTCGGTAAAGAATAAGTCATTTTCTAAAGCTCGGTAATACTGAATTACTGTACAAAGAGGAAAAGTATGTATTAATCAATATATATGACTTTATTAACAATTTCCTTCTAATTTTCCTTTAAAACGAGTGAGGAAAAATGTTTCATTAATCACCACTCTTTAATTACAAGACTCTAGCACAGTACAACCTTCACCAAAATTTATCTACAAGTTACCAGTTTATTAGCAGTTTTTCCGGTGTCTTTACGTGAATGAACAAAAACCATGACCTGATGCCCTCGTCTTAGTGAATCAACCACCTGTTTGGAAAAGTATGACAGTATTGGTAACTTTCTACTGAAATTACCTTGTATAGCAGCAATGCATAAAAATAAATCTGACCTTATTGTAGCAAATTTCATTCATCTTTTCATTACGAGCTGAAAAGTTATGTTCAGAGATACCAATATAGTGCTGCTCAAGAGGCACTGGACGATAACTTGAATCAAAGAAGAACAGGCCAGTGTCTGGATTCACCCTTAGAAATTGTGCAACCTATTTTTGGATAAGTATTGGAAGTTGAAAGATGATCACGAAGGACAATCTTAATCCACAAAATGAAAGACAATTTGCAAGTTTATTTAGCAAGATGGTTAATTTTTCAAAAAGTAACTACCTCTAAATAATTTGGTAGAGTGGCAGAAAGGCCAACAATGCGTATCATGCTTTGAGTAGATTCAACCTGTAGAAACAGAAAACAGCATTGTAATACAGACTAGTCATCACGGTAGCAGAGATCCCCACATATGCATGTCTAAATATTACTTGGGCACAAGATATATAACTACAACTTGCAAAAAAGTTAACATCTTACTGATATACCATGCCAAATAATATAAAAGGAAGCACAGCGGATTGTAAAACAATTTTAAATTTAAACTGATTATATATCATGCCCCACCTGACGAAGAGTGCGAGCTACCAATGCTTCTATTACAGGACCTCTATCATCATTCAACAAGTGTACTTCATCAATGATTAGGAGCTTCACTAACATGGAGAGTGCCATATCACTGCTTTTACGAGTAATCACATCCCACTTCTCCGGAGTCGTTACAATCATCTGAATCACAAAAGAAAAAAAAAGAAACTTTATGAGTCTGGTCTACAAGCTATTCAATCAAATCATGTGAGGTTTGTTGATTATAGTTATGCAACAAATGTCAAAAAAAGATATTGAATTAAGCCAAGGCACATGGATAACAAAAAACCTGTGTCTCTTCGAGCTCATTTTTCGAGAGTTGCATATCACCCGTGAGTTCTCTCACAGTTACATTTAAAGGGGCTAATCGATGGCTGAAGGTCGATGTGACCTCTGCAGCTAATGCCTAGCAAATTATAACTAGGTATAAGCTCTTTTTATAAGTGTTTAGTTGTTATATGAAGAAAATAAAAAAAGTTACCTTCATAGGAGCAACGTAAACAATCTTGAATTCATCTTTATGCAGATAACCATCTTTGAAGTGCTGTGCAACCTATTAAAATATGGTTTTCACAGTCAACCAGTTAGGTACTTTTTAATGTATCAAATTAATCAAGCAAGTATGAAAACAGAATAAGTAGCTTTTTGGGACTTTATTGTTGTTTAGAAGTTGAAAGGATGAAAATTGCATTTATTACAGCAGGCAAGTACATATATATCACATAACAGAAGAAAGGGAGGGGTATTATGCACACCTCGTGTAGAATAGCAATCATAGCTATATTCGTTTTTCCAGCCCCGGTTGGCGCACAGACCTGCAAGCAAACAAAAACAGTTTCAAGATATCAAAGGATCAACTCCATTCCATGCGACAATTAATGTAAATCCTATAATACATAAATTGCTTCACCAGTATATTTGCATTGGTGTAGTATGTTGTTTGGAATATTCTGCTTTGTATTCGGTTCAAAGACTTGTAACCATGAAAAGCAGCTTGTGCAATGCCATCTAGCTCTTTTATTTCAATCTGTCATAAATACATAGAACTGGTAATTGTACGATGAATAAAAAAGTTAATAGAGGCAATCTTTCGTGGTAAAAAGATGGAAGAAATGTTAAAGTAAAAGTTTAAGGACAACATAAGAAAGAAAGCAATATTTTGTATAAAATATACCAGCTTCTCCCCGGGTTTCATTGCTGCAGTTGGTGTAGGAGGAACAATGACTTCTTCATATCCCTTGTAATTCTTCCTCACTGTGCCCTGAGGAAGGGCTGTGGCTGCTAACTGGGTCCCATCACCGTGTCCCACAATGTCATCAAGCATATTTTTTTTCTCACTTGCTTGAATTAAGGAACTAAACGAAATAGAAGACAGGTCATTCTCAGCTACATGATCTGTCCCTCGCCTGTTCTTTTTCTCCTCCTTGCGCCTAAGTTTATCAATTTGGCGCTCAGACTCCGTTTGAACAGTAACCTACATATTTAAAAAAATTGTAAATGTCAAATTCAATTTCAACCACTGAACGATGAAAAAGTTAAAAAATAACAAACAGAACAATTCACTTCACCACCTGAGTAGCATAACTAGGCATCTTCATTTGCGTGTTTGAAGTTGATTTATCAGATCTGAGGACAAGCAGTCCGTGATGGATACTTTCAACAAGGTCCTTCCTATGCTGCAGAAAAGGGGGTGCAAAATTTCTTTAGATGGAATAACATCAAGAGAAAATCATGCCCAAAGGTTCCCTAGTAATTAGTAAATGCATAAGCAATGACATAATAAATCATCGCATTTCCATTGGCATTCGAGAAAATCAGTCAGTAAGAAGTGGAACATGGTCAAAGGACCAAAAAGTTGCTATAATTAAATTCAATTTTCCATACCATGATAAGGTCTTGAACAGTTTCAAACGAGCTATCACCAACAAGATCCAGCAAATCACCAGCAATCTTCAAACCAAATATAATTTAACAAGGAACTGGTCATCCATAATTTTGAAAAAGGCAAAGTTGAGGATCAGAGTCAAGGCATTACTAATATCATGTGTACCTCATCTCCAGCTTTATCCGAATCAAGAATCCTGCAAATGGTCATTGCTAGTTCATCTCTAGGAAGCTGTGAAGTACTTGCCGTAACAATTCTATCACATTCATCCCGCAGCCATTCAAGGTCAAATTTACCTTCACTGACAGAAGGATGGAAATTTGCAGAAATGCCATAATCGGACCATCTCTCATTATCAGAGGGCACTGTGCTAGTTTCTTCCACCAAAAAACCTCCATCCTCCAAATTATTATCCACTAAAAAGCGAGCAGGAGGTTGGAAGTCAAGATCTGCTCCAAATTCCAAGTCCTCACTGCCTTCACTCACCAATTCTGGTAAATGGACAGACCCATGTTCATTATACTGTAAACCAGAAAGCTTCTCCACCAGTGATGCAACTTTCAGCATGTTTGCTTCAGAGACAGATTGACCAACAAGCTTTTGCAACTCAAGCCTGAATTACAGGAAACTTACATAAAATTTTATTAATTATGCGCAATTCAAACTAAACTTTTAGTATATTAAGATTAACAGGACTCTGCTAACTTAGTGCGGATCAACTGAAGTTAAAAACAATCAGGCTTGATTACATACCCAGCATTCATGAGTGGTGATTCTCAGCTCTTCATTATATCATATATAAAGTTAAAAAACATATCATATTCAATATTTTTTAACTTCTGTATAAGATATAGAAACAATATAACTTACTTTTTTGACAAAATTCTTTTCTCCCTCTCATCTTCTTCTGATTCCGAAGTCCCGCTAAACAGCCTATACACATGTAATGCCACTTCCTGAAACTCCTCTGACACCACTTCACCACCCATCAATTCAACCACTGCTGCAATAAATTGCTTGTACAATTGCCGTACCTCAAAAGAAGCTGCATAGAAATACAGATAACAGACAAATAACATAAGTAACACGTACAAAACTTACTGAAATCCATATATTTCCAATCTCTTTACGGATCTATACCACCAAAACAAAGCAAAGAGTCACCGCCACAAAATAACTTCACACCACAATAATGTTTTTACAAGCAAACATTCATTACACAAAGAAAAAGAGTGCAGCAATACCTTCATCCCATCGATAAATAATCTTACGCGCGAGTTCCGACTCTCCAGCCGAAATTGCAGAACTAAAACAGGATTCAAATGCCAATCAGATACTTAAACCTTTCAAATTTTACAAATAGCTTTAGAAACAACGAATTGTTCTAATTCCGGTAATATTTATACACGTGCATACTTACCTACGGCGATTCACGTTCTCGAGGAAGGATTTCCGGCTGAGATATGCCTGATCGGAGTCGAAAGGATGCCTGAGAGAATTGGTTAAGCGCGGCAGCTCGAGCAACATTTTGCGCGATGATTTGGGCGTGATTCGTTTTCAGTAGAAGAGAAGAACGTTGTGCCTTGGGTTTTCTTGTGGGGGTTTTCGTATTTATATGTGAACCGGGTTTGGGTAAACGGATTTGCGTGGGGCTCAAGTGATAAGAGGAGATTTAAAAAAAAAAAATTAATGCATTATTTGATTTTCAAAAAATAGTGAGTGTAGCAGAGCAGACAGCCTATATGAGAGTACAATTAAAAAAAAAAAAAACAATGCATTATTTGATTTTTTTTTAAAGGAATGCATTATTTGATTGATTTAATGTAAATAGTTGAACAAAACGACTGTTAATACTAAAAAGGATTTTTCTGAGGTCGGAAGAGATTTTGCCTGAGCTATATAATTCTATTATAAATAAATAGTATAGTATTATGTAAACGATACACAAAGTAAATTTTATGATAAACAACAATTTATTCAAAGTATTTTAAGATTTAATTTATTTTATAAATAAACGACATAAAATAATATATATGAACTAACACGACAATATATATAAACTAACACCACATTATATATGAATTAACACCACATGTAGTATGTCATAGTGAATGAACTAAAATCATATTGTATATGAATTAATACAACATTCTAACTGAACTAACACAACATTGTACATGAACTAACATTATACACTGAAATGTGTGTTACTGCATGAAATGAAATATATTATTTACGAAATTATTACAGTGAGTATTATTCACATAATACCTAGTTTAAATAAATTAATAAATTTTAGAATCAATATAATAAAATTAACCAAATATCCTTTAATCATTTCACTCTTTACTGGCAAATTTATTTATTTAGGGAGGTTTTGTAAACAAATTATCAAAATAGGGTGAGAGGTGAGATGTTTATGAAAATGAAGTCAGTCGTTATTTTGATAATTTGTTTACAAAACCTCTTTACTGGCAAAATTACCCAAATATTCTTAATCATTTCACCTCTTTACTGGCAAAATTACCCAAAAATGAAAAATTTCATGATCTCTTATTCAACCTCTTTCCGAAAAGTAGATTGCTACCGAGGATTTCACATTCCATCCAGAATTCTAAATTCCACACTCAATTGGAATGATTTGGTTGCCGTTAGCGGCAAAAAATCTTTTTCTCAAACTATGATAAAATACTACATCCGTCCAAGAAAAATGTGCTCAAATTTTTACACGTGATTTAATATAATATGTCGGAAGGTATTACGTGATATTGTGAGATCCATTTTGAGTAAAGAAAGTATTTATGGAAAGTACATATGATATGTTTTTCATAAATATTCTCTTTATTCAAAACGGACCTCACAATATCTCGTAATACCTTCCGACATATTACATTAAACCACGTGCAAAAATGTGAGCACATTTTTCGTGGACGGAGGTAGTAAATCTTGAGAAATTGTAAAAGGACAATATTGTACTTTGAGTGATAAAAAACATGCAATAAATTAGGAAAAAACTCTGAGTAGCAGGCCTAATACATGAATGTTGTTTAGTATTCTCTTCGTTCAACCAGAATGAACTTTCCAGTATTATCTTTATCCTTTTTTAATTATTGAGAAAAATTAGTGATATTAATACCACTTAAATGCATGAATATTAAGGTAAGTCAAGTAACAAAGTCTGGTTTTGTACGTTGACCATTACAAGACTTTATCTAATGTGAATTCTTTAACTCACTTTGTTCATCCTTCCTTATTAACAAAATCATACTCTCTCATTTGAGCATAAGATTTGCTACTAAATTTAGATTACTATTCTCCAAATTATATCTTTTAGTAAAAGGGTATATAACTATATCTTTTAGTAAAAGAGATAACTATATCAGCATGGTTATAAAAAGATGAAAATGTTCTCCTTTTTACTTTAAATACATAATAATAAATGTCATTCCATAACTAATTAAGATTTAGTAAACTCATACTCTTGCTACATCAAGTAACATGAAATAGTGAAATTGCTAATTCTTGGTTGAGTAGTTCCACAACATATTTTACCACTTCCTCTCAAACATTATATTTCATTGCAAATATAGATTAACCGGAAAAAAATCCCCATAAGAAAAGAAATACTAAGAAAAGTGAAAAAAATATATAGACATTCATAATTATACTATAATAAAGGGTTTATGTCTCTTGTGTACCAAGTGCATCGTGGAACTTAAGTGTATTTTTAAAAATTACATCATATATTACTAAAAAATTATACAAATTATTACTGAAAAGTTACATAATTAAAAATATATATTTTTAGTAATAATATTTGTGACTTTTCAATAATATTTGTATAACTTTTTAAAAATTAATTTGAATTGCACGATGCACTTGATGCATACAAGATTAAGATATACCAGAGTGTCATATAATTGAAGTTATTAAGCAATCAACACATATTAATCACAATACTAATGGATCAATGGAGACAATTATATATATATATATATATAATAAGTGATAAATTTATCAATGAAAAGTGTTGTATATTTGATTAAAAATATCAAAAAGCTCACCTATAATATTAAAATTGGGATAAAAAAAATATGTATCAGTTATAATATAATATTATTGATTCAATATTTAATACTTCTAATAAGATATTTTATATTTTGACTAAATATTTGACATTTAAAAGTATATTACTCCCTCCATAATAATAAAAAAGTGAATAGTAGAAATCAAATGAGCAACATATAGTGAGACAGACGAAATGACAAAATGAGCAACTTATAGTTAAGGGTGGCAAATTGGGCCTTCATTTTAACGGCCCAGTCTGGCCCTATGCGGGCCACCGGGCCAAAATGGCCCATTACTTAATAATTAAATTTGGAAAATATTATTTATATTTAATATTTTTAGCATGTAAAAATAATAAAGATATTTTGATAGACACTAAAATATAATCCCAAAATATTTTTAATATTAATTTATATATATATATATATATAAAATTAATGAAACTAATCAAATAGTCCCAGTTAAAGATTCTAATTATATATATTATTAATGAACTTGAAAAATGAAAACACACACGTTTAGAACCTGAAAACAAACAGGGGAACTAAACTCATTTTGGAAAATTCTAATTAATAAATATTAGTTTATTGAAACTCAATTCATTTTGGTTAAAAATCAAACATTAATAGAACTAAACTAAAAAAAAAATTAGAAATTATAATTAGGAATTTAGGGTTTGGGTAGTTTTTTGTTTTGTGCCTTTTGGTTTGGTATTTGCACTGCATACATCATAATTAAAAAAAAAAAGTTCGGCCAATCTTATTTTCGGGCCAAGCCCGGCCCGAGTCCGGTCGACCCGACTGGCCTACTGGACCGGACCAAATAGGTTCGGTTCATTTCGGACCGCTTATTTTTAGGCCCAGTATGGCCTAAAAGACGGGTCAATTGGGCCGGTTCATCGGGCCGGACCCATTTTGCCACCCCTACTTATAGGGGGACGGAAGGAGTATTTAAATAAAATTTATTATTAAATGGGCAGATATTTAAATAATTATTAAATTATTAAACCCGCAATCACTTTTTGAAATTCGAGGGCGCCACCTTGGCAACTTCTCCGCCACTGAATTAGACGAAAGATAAATGACAGAAATTCGACGGCATAACCAACGATGAGCTTCTTCAGCTTTGCTAAAGTAGAACACTCTAAAGTTGTCCGCATCAGAGATCGACAAGAGACCAGCCATGGCGTACAATCTCGAAAGCCTTGTGAAGATCCTACAAAAGATCATCGATCCTGATCATCGCCATCGTTGGGCCCTTGATCCTCAGAAGAAACCCGAAATTGAATTCCTACTAAGAAAGGCCCTCTCTCTGAAGCAACAGATTAGAAGTTGTTCGCTATTAAGCAGCAATAGAATCGACATTTTGGAGAGTAGAATCAGAACTGCAGTGTATGAAGCAGAAGATGTCCTTGAATCGCACCTGGTAGTTCGAATTCGTTCACTCGGTGAGAATGATCGTTTCACTTTCTCCCCTCCAAGCTTGGAGAAAGTAATTGACGAACTCGGTTCCGCAGAGGAAGAGATTAAGAAGATGATGGATGTCCGGAATCATGAATCGTGTTCATCAATTGTTGCTGCTTCACCAAGGATTGATCCGAATCCGAGGAAAATATTGGTGGGATTAGGCCGAGATTCGATTAAGTTGAAGGAGCGTCTAACTAGACCAGAAGCTAAACTCGAGATCATCCCCATTGTGGGTATGGGTGGTATAGGTAAGACGACTCTTGCTCGAACTGTGTATGATGATCGGTTGATTGCTTCTCACTTTGACACTCGTGCTTGGGTTACAATTTCACAAGAATATAATCTTCGACTGATTTTACTTACTCTTCTTGAATGCATAGTAGGCAAGCTTACTGATGAAATGCGTCAAAGGCAAAATGATGAATTAGCTGTGCATTTACATAAAAGCTTGTGTGGTAGAAGATTTCTGATTGTATTGGATGATGTGTGGGATAACAAGGTATGGGATGATATGAGTAGATTCTTTCCAGACCGTGAAAATGGAAGTCGTGTTATGATGACTACTAGGGAATCGACTGTGGCTAACTATGCAGGACCAAATAGTTTTCATCACCAAATGCATCTTCTTAATGAGGATGACAGTTGGAATCTTCTTTGTGCAAAGGTATTTGCACAAACGAACTGTCCTTCAGAATTGGAAACAATTGGGAAGAAAATTTCAAGTGATTGCAAAGGGCTCCCTCTTGCTATTCATGTGATCAGTGGACTGCTCTCACGAGCAAACAGAACACAAGATTATTGGGTGGAAGTTGGAAAGGATGTAGCCTCTGTTGTAGCTAAAAAGGATGAACAGTTCTCAAATATATTATCTCTGAGCTACAATCATCTACCTAATCATCTTAAACCATGTTTCCTTTACATGGGCGCTTTCCCAGAAGGTTATGAGATTCGAGCATCCAGACTCATCAGGTTATGGGTGGCTGAAGGTTTTCTAGAACCAATTTTAGGTAAAAGCCTTGAAGAGGCTGCAGAGATTTATTTAAAAGCTCTCGTTGACAGGAATCTTATTTTTGTTATTCAACGAGAGGCAAATGGTATTGTGAAGAGCTATGGCATGCATGATCTCTTGAGGGATCTATGTGTTGGGAAAGCTTTGGAAGAGAAGTTTCTCTATGTCAACAACGGGCAGGTTTGCGATCTCCCAAAAAGCAAGTTATCTTTGCGTCGTGTGAGTGTTCATTCACCTAATGTCATCAGAGATTCTTATGATTACTCAATGAGATTGATGAGGCTAACACGTTCTATTCTATATATTGGCCCTGCATCAAGGGTGATCCTATCTCCTGTGTTTTCGAAATTGCTGTTTCTAAGAGTGTTAGATGTGTTGGAGATAGAGTTGAATACTTTCCCAAAGGAAATCCTGCAACTTGTCAACTTGAGGTACCTAGCTTTCAACTGTCTTTCATCTTTACCGCCTTCAATTTCCACACTCTGGAATCTAGAGACCATTATTTTCCGGAAAAACTTAATGTCTGTTTCGCTTGAAGCAGCAAATGAGTTACTTCATATGCCATCCTTACGACACATCATATTCCAGGAATCGTATCTTCATTTTGTTCCTCCACGTGAGAACAGTTTAGTCCTTCAAGAAAACTTAGTAACTCTGTCTGTTATAATGGTTTGTGATGGCTTTGATAGGATCATTAAATCAGTTCCAAACTTGAAGAAGTTAGGAATCATTTTGCTAGGCGAAGTCGGTTCTAGTATAGATTTGACATGTTTACGTAAATTGGAAACACTCAAATGCGCGGAGTTTGATTTATCTTTCCTCATTTTCCCACCTTCCATCAAGAATTTGACTTTGAGTGGATGTAGAATTCCAGTTGAATGTATGAATAGATTAGGCAGTTTGCCCAATCTGGAAGTGCTGAAACTGAGATTCTGCACTTTGGAAAGTTCTACTTGGGAGCCAACTGAGGGGGGGTTCTGCAGATTACAGTTTCTACTACTTGATGACTTGAATCTGGTGAAATGGGAAGCCGATGAGACTCACTTCCCAAGACTTAAGCACCTCGTTGTTCAGGACTGCTTTGCACTTGAGGAGATCCCTTCTGATGTAGGAGAAATCTCGACACTGGAAATAATAGAAGTGCATAGATCCAGCTCTTTTGCAGTGGATTCTGCAAGAGAAATACACAAGGAGCAGCTTGAATTGGGGAACGATGGCCTACAGGTTTTCATTAGCGGCTAATCACCATGATAACTTTGGTATATGATCATAACTTGAACTATGTTTCTCTTGTTTTCTCCTAACTATGTTGAATATGGTATTCTGCAACTACATCTTTTGTTGTCATTCTCAAGCCAAATTTGTGGCAACAACTACCACAAATTTATTACTTATGATTGCTAAACAACGGTGTAAGAGACCAGATGAGTTTCTGTTGATAAATTGACTTGATGCTAATCAACAAATATTCTGATTGTACCTCTGAGTTACTAGGTAGCTCACTTCTCCCACTTCGACGAAAATTGGGTCTTGAGCTTGATGCTGACTCTGATGATTCCCATAAGATAAAGCAACCAAGATACATAGATATAGATATTACATTGAGGATATCTTTGTTTCAGAAGATGTTACTCTTAATTTTCATATCCTTGGCCTATCTGGAGCTCATAAAGAACGTATTTGCTTATATAGCATCTAAGCTTACACTGTCTCTCTCTTCACTTTAATATCAACACTCGGTCTCCTCACGTAGTTGGATTAAGAGCGTTGAAGTTTCTTCTTGTTTCGGTGTTATATTGTTTACATGTGTTGATTTCTAAACTCCGTCTACTCGTGCAGGTTTAATTGAAGCAAAAACGGAAGGTGGAATCGATGTTATGCGACGTGCGCTCTGTGTATTCGCCATTTATCTTAGTTTCATAAGCGACTTTGTAGGCAAAGAGGCGAAAGCTAAAGCTAAAGTTAATAAGGTATTTCTCTCTTTTGTTTGTTTTTTGAACACTTCCGAAATGTGTTGCATCTTTGTTGGTAAGTTTAATGTCTGAAATTTCTTTGCCATCAAATATCATACCTTTGATTGAGCAATGGGAAAAAAGGAAGAGAAGAAAAAGGTGAATGAACACTAAATAAGTAAATATATACAAGTGAAAGAAAAATAAAATGAAAGTGAATTTTTCAAAAATAATATATGCCATGCTCTTTCTACTTCACTTATTGGTCGAAAATAACTACAAAAGAAAAAAAAAACTCCTAGTCTCAGATTTATGTTAGAGTTTGATCATATATATTTTCTAGTTAGCAAACTGAAATTGATGTATAATGTTGAATTAAGATCGATCGAAGAGGCCAACTTGACTAATAATTACGTGTGTTGGATTCTATATATGAATTATCATTCAACATTATACTATACTTGGACAAAATATTCCCACTCCCCACCCCCCACAAAAAAAAAAAAAAAAAATCAATTTATCACCATTCACCAGAAAATTGGACTATAAAATTGTGGCTTGCCAATGTGCGCAATCTCTGCACTTCCCTCCTATTCAAAAAGCGAACTCGTACTCTAAGATCTTCATTCCCAAATTCCTCTTGTTCCACCATCATTTCCTTAGCAGAAATGACGGCACAATCGCCACAATTGACCAGCTCGATTAATCGAAGTGTTGGTATGTGTCCAATATCTGAAGGAATTTCCTTCAAACTATTCAAGCCTCGAAGAACAAGGTGCTCAAGGCGCGGAAAATGTGAGCTTTCCGTCGTCCAATACTCCAAATCATCACAGCTTTCGATTGACAAGAATCTTAGGCATGAGAATTGCTCTTCAACTGTTTCCCACTGCGATCCTTCAAATGACTGCGCGTGTAGTTTGAGCACTTCAAGAAGTGGCAACGAGCCTATCTTTGTCGCGACGTCCTCCCAATGGAGTTTAGCTCGCACTAATGTCAACTTCTTGAGGGAATGTGGGAAGGAGAGGTTCTGTAGAAAATACCATCTACTTGGCATCTTCTCAGAGTAAAAAGTGCAATAGAGTGTTTCAAGTTTATGTAGACAATCAATATTGTTCAGACAAAAGTTCAATCCTCCTTCATATCCCCGATAAATTATTTCAAGTTTCTTGATATTCGGGATTCTCTTAACAACCTCTTCGCCACATTTGAAATCCTGTATCTGCGAGAGCGACTGCAGATTCTCTAAGACGATCAATCCATCTTGGCCTTCCGTTGCATGGCTACTGGACGGTGGATCCGGGAGGTACAGTAGGTCAACTTTAACATGCTTGAGCTGACGCATATTCCAAATTTCAGATGGTGCAACAGTTGCCCACGCACCATAAACTATTAGTGTTTGCAAATTCCAAAATAGAGAGATTGAAGATAAATACTCTGTGATTGGAATCCAATCAATCCTGAAAGAAATGTACCTCGAGTTAACTAGTTGGAGAGTAGCTTTTATCAAATGAAGATCTCCATAGAATAGTATTCTATCTTCTGCTTTCAACACTCTCAACAAACTTAAATTAAGAGACGGTATATCTTGTGGAGCATCACATATTAGGGAACGTGTAAGTGAAGGCGTAGACTGGCAAGGAAGGGCTTGAGGGAGACGTTCCTCCTTAGACGAACCCTGATGAATGGCAACACGACGTCGTTGGCTGTGAACGTCGATACTATGCTGCCTTGTGACGCAAAGAAACTTGGTTTCTTCAGCTTCTCTTAACTCTTAAGCACAGGTCCCTCAACAGATCATGGACGCCGCAAGATTTTATTTTCGACCCAAACCCGAATTCATGCACTAGAATGAGATTCCTGTCAATAAGATCCTTTAAGTACTCTTTAGCAACCACTTCTAGATTTTTGCCACTAATTGGTTTTAGAAACCCCTCAGCAACCCATAGTTTAACGAGCGTGGAGGTCCGGATTTCCTCGTCCTCAGGAAAAACTCCCATGTAGAGAAAACACGGCTTTAGATGAACCGGCAATTCATCATAACTTGTGCTTAGTATCTTTAGGCAGCACTCATTGTCCTCTAAATTCACAATGGGGTTTATATTTTCCGCGATATATTCCCAATACTCAGTGGTCCTTTTCGACTTTCTTAGAAGTCCTCCGATCACAACTATTGACAAAGGAAGTCCCTTGCAGTTCTTAGCAATTGCCTTTCCTATTTCATCCAACTCAAGAGGGCAACTTTTTTCTCCAAAAACTATCATGCAAAGTAAATTCCAACTATCGTCCTCATTCAAAAAGTTGACATCAACTATATAAGAATCAGTTAGCTGAAAAGCAACTTGTGAAAGCCTAGTGGTTACTATTATTCTGCTTCTGTTGTTGTAATCCGGAAAATAGAATTTCACTTCGTCCCACGCTTCGATGATCCACATATCATCCATTACGACCAAATATCTTCTGCCCATTAAATGTTTATGCAACTTTTCTCCCAATTCGTTTTCAGTCATTCCACCAAAGCTGTCCTTGCTCCCAATGTTTTTCAAACAAAGGAGAACTTCTACAAGAATTTTGTGCACGCTATACTCTTGAGAAATTGCCACCCACCCAATGACATCAAAGTGTTGTGCAATTACTGGATTTGTATAAATGCTCGTAGCAAGCGTAGTCTTACCAATGCCACCCATTCCAACAATCGGAATGATTTGTCGACCGGATTGTTGTCCAGTGAGCTTATCCAGGAGGTCGGTTAAGACATCGTCGTTGCCCACCATGGAAGGTGACCTTGATGAATCACCAGATGCACGAATGTCCTGTTTGTCGAATGCCAGCTTTTCCTTAAAAAAGAATTAAAAAAAATACATAGGAATGAATTCTCATGAAAATTAAAGTCCCAACTCCTAAGGCGTATTAAATTATTTTATTTTATTTGATGTTTGGTTTAATGGATAAATATACAAGATTAATAAAAAAACTCAAGACTAAAATTCAATTATCTTATGAATAGTAGATAATATTATCTTGGGTGTGTTTGATTTAAAGGACAAAATTATCTATCCGCCAAAAACGTGAATGTTTTGAGCGGATAGATAATTGTATCTTTTAAACCAAACACACTCTTAGGGTATGTTTGATTCGTAAGATAAAAGTATCTATCCGTAAAAAACATGCATGATTTTGACGGATAGATACTTTTATCTTACGAACCAAACATACCCTTAAATTATTAATTATCTTAATCCATCAATCTAAATATACTATTCAACTCACAAATAACAATCTTTAGATTATAATCTTAACTAATCTATCTTGACTTATTTATCTTGTCCACTTAATCAATTGAGGCCTAAATAAAAAAACAAAAACAAAAAAACAAACCTGTAGCATATCATGCATCCCTTTCTTTTTCTTGATTTCCATCACCTCCGTGATGATAAATTCCATGTCCTGTATCAGTTTCTGCAAATCATTATGCAACTCACTTGAACTAATCTCGGTCACACGATCTGTGGACGATCCATCAAAAATTTGATCCACTATTCGGGATTCGATTACATCTTCTGCCGCATAAGCTGCCTCCGCAATACGACTCTCTACATCTTTGCAGCTCCTATCATAGGAATAATTTTCAAGAAAATCTTGCAGGAAACTAATCTTTTCTCTTAGAGATTTTGCCTGGCTTTCGTCGAGGAAAATCGGAGGATGGGGTTGATGATGATGATGTTGAATCTGCTGTATAATATGCATGAGTGAAACTAGAGCTGCATATGCTGCCATTTTCCAAAACTATGTGAGATATGCTGAACTTGTGGACATAATTAGGCAACTATATATGCAATTATGATGAGTGGTTGAGGAACTTAAAGTGGGCCAACATTATCAATTATCATGTGGCAACATTCATATCCATCTGTCTGCTTTGCAAACTTATACTTGCATGCCAAAAATGATTTTTGAATATTTTGAAGTATGAAAGAGTTTTTATCATATTTAAAATTTTGTGTATTTGTGCAGAGATATAAAATTAATTTGTTTATATAGTTCTTAAATGTTCACGTGGAGAATTGAGAAAGCTCGATAAGTGTATAAATTCATATGAGTAAAATTGTTATCAACATTGAATCCAGGTAAGACATGTACATGAGTCCGGATCTGAAATTGATTACTCTCTCCGTCTCAGGATTACTTTCATAGTTGTCGTGGACAGGCGAACCAAGAAAAAATAAGTATGTAAGTATAAAATTAAATAAAAAAATAAAAAAAAGTGTACTTTGTTAATTTTTATGAGAATAAAATTTTTATGAGGGTAAAAAATTTATTTAGTTTTTTTTGGGGGAGGATACTCAATTATTAATGACGTATTTAACACTAGTCAAGTTGCTTTTGCGAATTTTGAAGCCATGGTATGAGTGCGAGTTTAAGACTTTGATATTATAACAATTTTTTTTTAACCTCATTTAAAAATTTGATTTTATGGACAAGTGTAGAATTAATCTATTTATATATAATTCCCTTAAAAACATTTCCTTTCATTATCGAATAAAGCCATAATTATCATTTTATTAGAAAATGTCAAAAGTCCATACGCTTTTACTCGCAATTTTTTTTGGTTAATTAACTCTATCTTATATATGTATAGTGTTTGTGTTATTTTTTTATATAATATTTTAATTGATGACTTGGTCATTAATTTAGAATTAACCAATTGCTTAATTTTTCCACGTCTTATTTTGTTGGTCAACTTTCTCAATTTGCCTTTGCCATGATCTGACTACCATCATCTCTATTAGTGCTGTATTTTGCCGCAAGTCAACGACGAGCCAACTAGGGGCCAGACTACATATTGCTGCAATTCATTCCAATATCAAGGATTTATTAGTAATTTAAATTGTAACTTTTAGAAAAATAGAAAAAATTAATAAAATGAAAAATACTTTTTTAATAAGAAGAGCATGTTGTTCATATATACTCTGATCTGATGATTAACTTAGGGGATACTATTTGTATGAGATTTCACATTTTAATTATTCTTGTAGATGTTCTGCAACTACATCTTTTGTTGTCATTCTCAAGCCAAATTTGTGGCAACAACTACTGCAAATTTATTACTTATGATTGTTAAACAACGGTGTAAGAGACCAGATGAGTTTCTGTTGATAAATTGACTTGATGCTAATCAACAAATATTCTGATTGTACCTGACCTCATGTGAGTTACTAGGTAGCTCACTTCTCCCACTTCGACGAAAATTGGGTCTTGAGCTTGATGCTGACTCTGATATAAGACAAAGCAACCAAGATACATAGATATAAATATTACATTGAGGATATCTTTGTTTCAGAAGATGTTACTCTTAATTTTCATTTCCTTTGCCTATCTGGAGCTCATAAAGAACGTATTTGCTTATATAGCGTCTAAGCTTACACTGTCTCTCTCTTCAACTTAATATCAGCACTTGCTCTCCTCGCGTAGTTGGATTAATAGCGTTGAAGTTTCTTCTTGTTTCGGTGTTATATTGTTTACATGTGTTGATTTCTAAACTCCGTCTACTCATGCAGGTTTAGTTGAAGCAAAAACGGATGGTGGAATCGATGTTATGGGACTTGCGCTCTGCGTATTCGCCGTTTATCTTAGTTTCATGAGCGACTTCTTAGGCAAAGAGGCGAAAGCTAAAGTTAATAAGGTATTTCTCTCTTTTGTTTTGTTTTTGAGCACTTCGGAAGTGTGTTGCATCTTTGTTGGTAAGTTTAATGTCTGAAATTTCTTTGCTATCAAATATCATACCTTTGATTGAGCAATGGGAAAAAAAGAAGAGAAGAAAAAGGCGAATGAAAAAATAAAATGAAAGTGAATTTTTCAAAAATAATATATATGCCATGCTCATTCTACTTCACTTATTGGTCGAAAATAACTAAAAAAATAATAAAATAAAAAAAACCTCCTAGTCTCAGATTTATGTTCGAGTTTGATCATATATATTTTCTAGTTAGCAATAGGGATGGCAACGGGGTGGCTTCAAAGCTGGACACTTCACAAACCCGCCCCATCCGGGCAGGGTTAAAACCTGGTTAAATGGGTCGCGGGGCGGGTTTGGATCCGTTTAACCTAATAAATGATGTAACTTTTTAAAAATACACTTGAGATGCACGGTGGTGCATAAGAAACTTACTCTTATACTATACTTAAAAAAAACAATTTCAGTTATCAGTTTATCACCATTCACCAGAAAATTGGATTATAAAATTGTGTCTTGCCAATGTGCGCAATCTCTGCACTTCCCTCCTATTCATAAAGCGAACTCGTACTCTAAGATCTTCATTCCCAAATTCCTCTTGTTCCTCCATCATTTCCTTAGCAGAAATGACAGCACAATCGCTACAATTGACCAGCTCGATTAATCGAAGTGTTGGTATGTGTCCAATATCTGAAGGAATTTCCTTCAAACTATTCAAGCCTCGAAGAACAAGGTGCTCAAGGCACGGAAAATGTGAGCTTTCCGTCGTCCAATACTCCAAATCATCACAGCTTTCGATTGACAAGAATCTTAGGCATGAGAATTGCTCTTCAACTGTTTCCCACTGCGATCCTTCAAATGACTGTGCTTGTAGTTTGAGCACTTCAAGAAGTGGCAACGAGCCTATCTTTGTCGCGACGTCCTCCCAATGGAGTTTAGCTCGCACTAATGTCAACTTCTTGAGGGAATGTGGGAAGGAGAGGTTCTGTAGAAAGTCACTTCTACTTGGCATCTTCTCAGAGTAAAAAGTGCAATAGAGTGTTTCAAGTTTATGCAGACGACCAATATTGTTTAGACAAAAATTTAATCCTCCTTCATATCCCCGATAAATTATTTCAAGTTTCTTGATATTCGGGATTCTCTTAACAACTTCTTCGCCACATTTGAAATCCTGTATCTGCGAGAGCGACTGCAGATTCTCTAAGACGATCATTCCATCCTGGCCTTCAGTTGCATGGCAACTGGGCAGTGGATCCGGAAGGTACAGCAGGTAAACTCTAACATGCTTGAGCTGGCGCATCTTCCAAATGTCCAACGGCGCCACTGTTGCCCACGCGCCGTACACAATTAATGTTTGCAAATTCCAAAAGAGAGGGATTGAAGACAAATACTGTGTGATTGGAATCCAATCAATCCTGAAAGAAATGTACCTCGAATTAACTAACTGGAAAACAGCCTTTATCAGATGAAGATCTCCATAGAACAATATTCTATCCCCTGCTTTCAATACCCTCAGCAACCTTAAATTAGGACATGGCATGTCCTGTGGAGCATCATACATCAATGAGCGTGTAAGTGAAGGCACATGCTGCGATGAAAGAGGAATGCATTCCCCCTTGGCTGAGCTCTGATGAATGGCAACACGCCATTGGTTAATTATTCTCTGTGGAGTGTGCCTTGTGACATAAAGAAACTTGGTTTCTTGAGCTTCTCTTAAGCACAGGTCCCTCAACAGATCATGGATGCCGCAAGATTTTATTTTCGACCCAAACCCGAATTTATGCACCAGAATGAGATTCCTGTCGATAAGATCCTTTAAGTACTCTTTAGCAACCACTTCTAGATTTTTGCCCCTAATTGGTTTTAGAAACCCCTCAGCAACCCATAGTTCAACGAGCGTGGAGGTCCGGATTTCTTTGTCTTCAGGAAAAACTCCCATGTAGAGAAAACACGGTTTTAGATGAACCGGCAATTCATCATAACTTGTGCTTAGTATCTTTAGGCAGCGCTCATTGTCCTCTAAACTCACAATCGGGTTTATATTTTCCGCGATATATTCCCAATACTCTGTGGTCCTTTTTGACTTTCTTAGAAGTCCTCCAATCACAACTATTGACAAAGGAAGTCCCTTGCAATTCTTAGCAATTGCCTTTCCTATTTCATCCAACTCAAGAGGGCAACTTTTTTCTCCAAAAACTATCATGCAAAGTAAGTTCCAACTATCATCCTCATTCAAAAAGTTGACATCAACTATATAAGAATCAGTTAGCTGAAAAGCAACTTGTGATAGCCTAGTGGTTACTACTATTCTGCTTCTGTTGTTGTAATCCGGAAAAAAGAATTTTACTTCGTTCCACGCTTCGATGCTCCACATATCATCCATTATGACCAAATATCTTCTGCCCATTAAATGTTTGTGTAACTTTTCTCCCAATTCATTTTCAGTCATTCCAGGAAAGCTCTCCTTGCTCCCAATGTTTTTCAAACAAAGGAGAACTTCTACTAGAATTTTGTGCACGCTATACTCTTCAGAAATGGCCACCCACCCAATAACATCAAAGTGTTGTGCAATTGCTGGATTTGTATAAATGCTCGTAGCAAGCATAGTCTTACCAATGCCACCCATTCCAACAATCGGAATGATTAGTCGATCAGATTGTTGTCCAGTGAGCTTATCCAGGAGGTCGGTTAAGACATCGTCGTTGCCCACCATGGAAGGTGACCTTGATGAATCACCAGATGCACGACTGTTCTGTTTGTGGAGTGCAAGCTTTTCCTTCAAAAAGAATTTAAAAAAATAAAGGAATGAATTCACATGTAAATTGAAGTCCTAATGCGTCGTTTGATTGGTTAGATAAGCTAAGATAAATTAAATTATTTTATTTAATTTGATATTTGGTTCAATAGATAAAAGCCCAAGATTGATAAAAAACTTAAGACTAAAATTCAAATATCTTATGAGTGGTAGATAATATTATCTGAGGGAATATATATGATAATAATTTATTGTATTTATCTTTACTAAAATACTCCTCTTATATTGGGAAAAAACACATTCACTTCAATTTTTGTTTATGATATAGAAAACAACATTATCATTTGCATATTATTTTTAATTATTAATTCTACAATCCAAACGTTCACAATGAAATTATATTTACGTTACTAATTATCTTAATCCATCAATCTCTATTTAACTCACAAATAACAATTTCTAGATTATAATTTTGACTTATATATCTTGTTCACTAAACCAAATGAAACATAAATTAAAAAAAGAAAAAGAAACAAGCAAACCTGTAGCATATCATGCATCCCTCTCTTTTCCTTGATTTCCATCACCTCCGTGATGATAAATTCCATGTCCTGTATCAGTTTCTGCAGATCATTATGCAACTCACTTGAACTAATCTCGGCCACACGATCTGTGGACAATCCATCAAGAATTTGATCCACTATTCGGGATTCGATTACATCTTCTGCCTCGTAAGCTGCCTCGGCAATACGACTCTCTACATGTTTGCAGCTCCTATCATGGGAATAATTTTCAAGAAAATCTTGCAGGAAACTAATCTTTTCTCTTAGAGATTTTGCCTGGCCTTCGTTGAGGGAAATCGGAGGACGAGGATGATGATGTTGTATCTGCTCTATAATATGCATGAGTGAAACTAGAGCTGCATATGCTGCCATTTTGCAAAACTATGTGAGATTGCTGAACTTGTGGACATAATTAGGCAACTTTATATGCAATTATGATGAGTGGTTGAGGAACTTAAAAGTGGGCCAACATTATCAATTATCATATGGTAACATTCTTATCCATCGGTCTCCTTTGCAAACTTTTACTTGCATGCCAAAAATGATTTATGAATATTTTGAGGTATGAAAGAATTTTTATCAATTTATTTATATAGTTCTTAAATGTTCATGTGGCGAATTGAGAAAGCTCGATAAGCGTATAGATTCATATGAGTGAAATTGTTGTCAAGAGGGTTTGAACAAGGCAAGACATGTATGTAAGCTCAGAGGTGTGAAATGAATTCATTTATATTAATTTTTCTAACATTTTTTTTTTCATTTGAAATTAAGGTGAGAGTTTGGTATAATTGTAAAAAATGGAAAGACAATAGGAATGAAGATTATGGAATGAAAGTCATATCTCTTAAATAGCTGAACTGTGGTAAATTTCTTAGTTTTTGGAAATCAAAGTCATAATAGTCTAATTTTAAACACACACTATGACTTTGATTATTATTATTCACCCCAAATGTTTTCAATCAAACACCCTCTAAACTGTAACTTTAAGAAAAAAAGAAAAATAAGGGGTAGTTATAAAGATGGACCAATTTTTTAGGTTTATTATAAAGAGGGGCAAGTGTGCAATTTTTATAAAATTTGCACACTTAGTGTGTTTTTGAGTGTGCAATTTTCATAATTTTTGCACACTTGTTCCTCTTTATAATTTAAAAGGAAAGTTTGCTCCTATTTATTTTTTTCTCAAAAAATAAATAAAATAGGAAATACTTTTATACACCGATTAAATCGTGAATATAAGTGAAGTGAAGCAATCACATAATCTCAAAATGGGATGGTCAAATCTTCAGTTGGCAGGTAATACATCCACTATATTTTTCAATATACGCATTAATAGTTAGTGAAAGTCAAATCTTCAGTTGGCAGGTAATACATCCACTATATTTTTCAATATACGCATTAATAGTTAGTGAAAGAGAGATTTTTTTACCTTACACTTGTTGAGTTACTATGACTTCAATTTGTTATTCAATCTCTCTCACCATATGTCACATAAAACTTCAACAATGAGGAATAAGAAGAGCATGCCGTTCATATTCGTACGCGATTTGTAGAAGTTGGAAATCGGTAATTGGATGTTTTTATGCCGCCTAATTTTTTTTAATTTTAAAAAAAAATAAAAATATAAAATTAGGACTGCCTAGGACCGTCTATTTTTTTTTAAAAAAAAAATTAGGGCCGCCTAAAGACCGCCTAGTTTTTTTTTTTTTAATTTAAAAAAAATTAATGCCGCCTAGACCTGAAAACGCATAAAATTGCTGATTTTGTAGAAATCAGGTCGACATGTGGCCGTCTAATTCCTGCATCACTTATTCTTGCTCATGTTCTGTAACTACCTCTTTTATTGTCAAAAAGATGCAATTAAATTAGTTAGATAGGATACAAACAAATAATTGAGTCTCATAACACCCCCTCAAAACTAATTTTATTAAATTTAATTCTCAATAATAAGAGCGAATAAAATTCATAGACGGAGGGAGTACATTCTAATGCCATCCTATCATTTCAAACGTAAAATTGTGGCTCTCCAAGCTCTGCTGCAGCTCATGTTCACAACTCTTGTCCCCGAAAAAGCGAACTCGTACGCGAAGATCTTCATTCCCAAGCTCCTCCTGTTCCTCCATCATTTCCCTAGCAGAAATGATGCAAGAATTGCTACATTTAACCAACTCAATTAGTCCTAGTGTTGGTATGTGCCCAATATCTGCAGGAATTTCCCTCAGCTTATACAAGTTTCGAAGAACAAGGTGCTCAAGGCGCGGAAAATGTGAGCTTTCCGTCGTCCAACACTCCAACTCATAACAGCTTTCAATCGACAAGAATCTTAGGCACAAGAACTGCTCTTCGACTGTCTCCCACTCCGATCCTCCAAATGATATCGTGTGTAGTTTGAGCACTTCAAGAAGAGGCAACACACCTATTTTTGTTGCCACGTCTTCCTGACGGAATTTAGCACGAAACAATGTCAACTTCCTGAGGGAATGTGGGAAGGAGAGGCTTTGATAGAAATCACTTCTACTCGGGACACTAATCAATAAAAACTTGCAACAAACGACTCAAGTTTATGCAGACGACAAAAATCTAAGGCTCCTTCACGACGCATATAACTTATTCCAAGTTTCTTTATATTCGGGATTCTCTTAACAACCTCTTCGCCACATTCTAAATCCTGTATCTGCGAGAGCGACTGCAGATTCTCTAAGACGATCAATCCATCCTGGCCTTCCGTTGCATGGGAACTGGACGGTGGATCCAGGAGGTACAGCAGGTCAAATTTAACATGCTTGAGCTGACGCATCTTCCAAATGTCCAATGGCGCGACTGTTGTCCACGCGCCGTACACAATTAATGTTTGCAAATTCCAAAAGAGAGGGATTGAAGACAAATACTGTGTGATTGGCATCCCATGAATCCTGAAAGAAATGTACCTCGAATTAACTAACTGGAAAACAGCCTTTATCAGAGGAAGATCTCTATAGAACACGATTCTGTCCCCTGCTTTCAATACCCTCAGCAACCTTAAATTAAGACATGAGATGTCCTGTGTTGCATCACACATAAATGAGCGTGTAAGTGAAGGAATGCATTCCCCCTTAGCTGATCTCTGATGAATGGCAACACGCCGTTGGTTAATTATTCCCTGTGGAGTGTGCATTGTGACAT
>JAPKLY010000917.1:647-15932 GCA_026898435.1 Prunella vulgaris
GAAGAGGTGGATCAGCTGAATCTGTCAGATAAGCCAGATCTGATTAAGGTAGTAGTACCTAGGATAGAATCAGACTCAGATTCAGATGATGAGCCCAAATCAGCTGATAAGCCCTCATCAGCTTCAGGTGATGGCACATTGACTCCTGACACTAACCAAGGGGGAATTTCAGACAAGACCCAAGAGGAGCAGACTATGGCACCTCAAAGGGGCAAGAAGACATTATCTGCTTTCCAAGCTGAACAGATTCTAGGAGATCCAAGTGTAGGTGTTCAGACTAGAAGAAAGCTAAACTTGGGTGCTCAATTCAGCTGTTATGTGTCTCTGATAGAACCCAAAAATATCCATGAAGCTCTTGAAGACCCAAACTGGATTGTAGCTATGCAAGAGGAGCTAAATCAGTTTGCAAGACAAGAAGTTTGGACTCTAGTGGAGAGGCCCAAACATCAGAAGGTCATAGGTACTAAGTGGGTATTCAAGAACAAAAAGGATGAAAATGATGTAGTAGTTAGAAACAAGGCAAGGCTAGTAGCCCAGGGGTATTCACAGTCAGAGGGGATTGACTATGATGAGACATTTGCTCCTGTGGCAAGACTAGAAGCCATTAGATTGTTTCTGGCCTATGCTGTTTTCAAAGGGTTCAAAGTCTATCAGATGGATGTCAAGTCAGCTTTTCTGAATGGAATCCTGGCAGAAGAGGTTTATGTGGAACAGCCACCAGGATTTGAGATTGGGAACAAGGTTTATAGGTTGCAGAAAGCGTTATATGGACTAAAGCAGGCACCTAGAGCCTGGTATGATACTCTATCACAGTTCCTACTGGATAGTGGATTCAGTAAAGGAAAGATAGACAAAACCTTGTTCAGAAAGGAAGACGGAGATGATATCCTCTTAGTGCAGATCTATGTGGATGATATCATCTTTGGCTCCCCCAACAAGCTGATGTGTGATAAGTTCAGCAAACTGATGACCAGCAAGTTTGAAATGTCTATGATGGGGGAGATGACTTATTTCCTTGGACTGCAGGTGAAGCAGATGTCCAATGGAGCTTTCATTAGCCAAGCTAAGTATGCCAAGAATTTGATTGAGAAGTTTGGAATCAGTAGCAGCAGAGAAGCTAAGATTCCAATGATGGCAAACTTTAGCATGGATCCAGATGAGGCTGGTGAGAAAGTAGATCAGACACATTATAGGGGACTTATTGGTTCTCTGCTGTATCTCACTGCCAGTAGACCTGATATCAGCTTTGCAGTTGGGGTGTGTGCAAGGTTTCAGGCAAATCCTAAGAAATCTCATCTGGAAGCAGCAAGAAGATTGTAAAGTATTTGAAGGGTACTTACAATCTAGGCCTCTGGTATCTAGCTGATGACAATTTTCAGCTGAGTGGGTATTCAGATTCTGACTATGGAGGGTGCAAGATTGATTGGAAATCAACTTCTGGCACATGTCAGTTTCTGGGAAGTAAACTGATATCTTGGTTCTCCAAGAAACAGACTTCAGTAGCTACTTCCACAACAGAGGCAGAGTACATGGCTGCTGGTAGTTGCTGTTCTCAGCTGCTCTGGATCAGACAACAGCTGAGGGACTACCATGTGATTACAGAAGAGATACCCATTTTCTGTGATAGCACAAGTGCAATAGCCATTACTCAGAATCCTGTTCTCCATACTAGATGCAAGCATGTGGACATAAGACATCATTTTCTTCGGGATCATGCTGAGAAAGGAGATATCAGGATGGAGAAGATTCATACGGAGAAGCAGAGAGCAGATGTGCTTACCAAACCCTTAGCAGAGGTAAGATTCAGAGAATTAGTAGCAGAGTTAGGAATGATAGATGGAGGAGTAGCTCTTTAGAAAGAAAGTTTTTGGGTAAACGGGTAGTCAGCTGGTACCTAGATGAGGACTATTCTGCTGAAGTAATCAGCTGATCCTCACAACAGCTGATCTGGTATGTCTACTTATTCTTTCTTTTCTTTTCTCTATCTTGTTATGTCTAACTTGATACAGGGATAAGTTATGAAAGTCAGACAAGGCCACTTTGCTTCAGCTGGTCCATGTCAGCTGACATTAAAGACCCAGATGAGCAGAAAAGATTCTCATAAGGATCGCTCTTATCAGCTGATTTTGCCACGTCAGCATCTCGATAAGTATTTCTGTGATCTTTATATCGGTTTTTAAAATTCTATTTTATCTATCAAATCTTTTCAAAAATTTAATAAATCCCTAATTTCTAAAATTATTTTAGAAAATTGGCAATCAAATCTTTTCGTTTACGAAAAATCGGGGATTTATTACCTTTTTCAAAATAAGGTGTCAGTTGTAATTAATTTGACATCGCCTAAATCTTCTCAAAAAGCACTTTCATCATTACCTTTTTCAAAAAGGGGAATCTTTTGAGGCGGTCAAAACCTTTCGAAATCATGACACCCACGCATCACCTCCAAAATTCTCAAAGGTCATTTATTCTGGACCTTTAATTTGTGTGATGCAAGACACAAATCTAAGATCAAAATTGATTTGTTTTAATTTTGGAAAAACTGCTCATATTCTTCGAATACTATAAAAACCCATTTAACTTATTTCTGAAAAACCTTTCTACTTCGACTTCCTTCTACCTTTCTCCTGCATATTATTCTCTGCATCTCTAATCTGTGTGTTGAAGCTATGGCGTCCAAGACAATGCAAAAATTGTTCAAAGAAAAGATGTATGAGGAGATGTGTGTCGATTTCGACACGACTAGGGTTCCTGAAATTAGAGAAATCCTAAACCTTCTCCAACATCAAAATCTCTGAACCTTCATCTCCATGACCCCCCCCTGACCATAAATCCCTAAATTTCTATGCCTTCCAGTTCCTTCTTAGGGCCCAGTTCAGCACAGACTCCATCGGCTCCTTGGTTGATGAAGTAGATGTTGTTATCTCAAAGGATGCTGTCGCTGATATCTTTGGCCTATCCTCCACTGGTGTCCAACCTCACAAATATAAAGAAGCCGACTATTTGGAAACCTTTCAGTTAATGGCCAGGACGAGTTTCAGGGACACCACCACGAACCTGAAGAAATCCATGCTGAGAAGGCAGTTTCGGTTCCTGATGGATGTGGTGACCAAGGTCATCTTGGCGGAACAGGGGAGTTTGGACGCCATTACCAAACTCCGCCTGAGTGTGGCCCGCACCATTCTCGATGGGGTGCAAGCATACTGGGTGAGTCTGCTATGGTTCCGCCTGGAACAGGAGTCCAAGAGGTGCTTGGTGAAGGAGGTGAATGGGGAACAGGTTTACAGCTTCAAATCCAAGTGTTCCATGGCCACCAAGATCACTATTCTTCTGAATCATCTGCTGCCCCAGCATGAGTGGGATGAGGAATGGGTTGTGGAGTACAACCACACTAAATTCCTAAGAGGAAGTAACCTGGACGTGATTGGGCCAGCTGATTCAGATTCCTTGGCTGATCCTATGGTTGTTGCCCCGGGCTCTTCTGCTGGTCCAGGAAAGAAGCAGAAGAGGAAGGCTTCAAAGCCTGCTGGAGGTGGTAAAAAGAAGAAATCTAAGAGGGAAACCACTCCAGTTTAAAGGAAGATCTCCTTTGAGTCAGATGAAGAAGAGGATACTGCTATGCTGAGCAGTTTAAAGTAGAAGCAGTCTTCAGCAGAGAGGGCTACTCTGCTGGTTGACGAACCCTCTGAAGAAGAAGAGCAGACTGTTGAGGAATCAGCTGAGAAGGGAGAATCAGATGAGGATTCTGAGTCTGACTCTGATGGAGAGGAAGAAGAGTCAGAGGAGAGGGAATCAGCTGAGCCCTCAATTGCTGAGACTGAAGTGCTACATTCCTCTGGAGATGCTCCATCAGCAGAGACGCCTTTAGCTGCCTCACCTATCAGGTCAGCTTCACCTTCTTCCCTCTCTGACCCTTCCCTACATTCCACCACCCCAGTTGATCCCACACCTTCACAAATCCCATTCGGCAATGAACCAGAGGAGATAGCTACCTCTGGTGAGCCTTCAGCTACTCCCAAACCCTCTCACCCCCAACCCATTAACCTTGATAACCCCAACTCCCCCTCAGAAATTGCCAAACAAGCACGCCTATCTCACCATCGTTCAAAGGGGCCTCTTGAACGAGGGATGATTATATCTGCCCTAGGCCACATTTCCCTCTACATCCCTGAACTGAACCTTTACCCAGCCTACCAAGACATCCTTGCTGATGGCCTAGCCTGGGCACAAGCAAGAGAAGTGTCAGTCATATTCTTTCTGGCCCTAATTAAGGCGATGGGAGAAGCAGCATTCACTGAATGGGAGGAAATTTTGATGAAGGCCTTGGAGGTTAAGGCTCCATCCCAGCTGACATCCCCTGAAGGGCTGAGGAAGGTGGCTAGAGCTCTGTTGCTCAAAGATGGAGTGGCACTGGACTGCCCTGAAACAACAGAGACTGAATTTATTCCTCCAGCAGCAAGCTTTGAGATCTCCCCTGCCGATCAGGTAACTCCTGCACTTTTGGATCAATTAAAAGGCTATTTTGATGACCACATCAGGGAGGTCAAAGCTACCCTTCTGGCTGCCAAGTCTGCTGCCCCCTCTATGATTGAAACTCATGTTCATCAAGTCCTGCTGGACCATCGCAACAAGCTGAAGGAAGCTATGGAGGATAACTTGTATGCCACCCGGATTGAATTCTTCAATACTCTCCAGAACTTCAAGGCAACTGCCAGGGCTTTCAATGATGATGCATCTGCCTCACTTGCTGCTGAGTCTGAGAGATTCAGATTGGTCTCCGAAAGGTTGGAAGGACAAATTGCTGAGTGCAAACACGGTCAGGAGGACCTTAAAGATGTTGTGGACAACCTTCCTTCTTCTCTACCCTCTGTTGCAGTAATTGATGATATCAAAAAGGGGGAAGAGAAGAACTCAGCTGCTATTGCTGCCTTGCAAGCTGAGATGGCCTCTCTGAGAGCTCTTCTGGTGGATAATCAAGGGGTTCTATCTGCTAGGATAGAAAATGTTGAAGAATACTTCAACACCAGAAAGATGGCTGCTCAGAAGACTCAGGAGCTGAGAGATCAGAAAATGGCCGAGGCATTGCAGAAGTAAGAAGTTGTTGCTGTAGAAAGGGAGAAGAAGAAAAAAATTATGAATGTTGAATTAGACGAAAAGCTGGCTAAGGAGTTGCAGCTAGCTGAGAAAGAAACCCCTGAGGAAAGGAGGAAGAGGCAGGAGAGGGAGATGAATGATGAGCTTGAAAGGAGATTTCAGAGGAAGCTGAAGATGAAGGGGAAAGCAGTAGCTCAAGGCAGCAGGACTAGGAGTGGAAAGTTCATCAGAGATCCAAATGAGCCTCTAGTTGATGGACCAATTGATATGTTCTACAATAAATTGTCTGATGAGCTGGTGGATCTCTGGAAAACTATAAAAGCCAAAACCATGATCCACTTCTATGTTCTCCGAGGAGAAGATACCAGAGGAGAGAGACAGAAAAATGCTGAGTTCAGAGACTGGTTGAAGGAGACGTTTCCTAAGTTCTTCAGAGCTATCACAGAAGAGATGCTTAAGGTAGAGGTTCAGCCAGAGTTGCCAGAGATTGAGTATCTTCCTACTCCAACAGATGTGAGTGGAAAGATAGGTTGGGTGGAAATCAGGAAACATTGGCTGCAGATCACTCAACTCTTTCATCAACTTTCTGACAACTCCCTGCCAGCTTTGAAGGAGATAGAGAAGAGATTTCTGGACTGGTTGCAAGTTCCGCTCAGCAGCAGAAGACCTCTCCTCATGTAATAGTCCAGCTGAGTCAGCTGATGATTAGGTATTTTTTTTATTTCTGATTGTTCTTTCTCTTTTGATTATTAATAAAGCTTTACGATTCCAGACAACTACTTGTTGTCAGCTGCATTTTGATTCTGTCTAAAAGATCTTACTCAAAGATCTTCTTTTCTGTCCTATGTTGATCTTGATTGTAATCGAATATGCTTATCTGTTGAGATCAGCTGAGTTGGTTTTGATATCATCAAAAAGGGGGAAGTTGTTAGGATTTCTGTGTTAGATGTTTTGATGATATAATAAACCAATCAGCTTGTAATAGGACCAGCTGAACATGTTAGTCAGCTGATGAGTAGTTAGGATTAGATAGGTTCAAGTGAGGGGGAATCTACCTTGCTGCCTAGAAGATTCGAAGCTATCATAGAAGAGAAGACCAGCTGAGACCTTGTGGACTTAGCCGATTTTAGAACACAGAAGATTTAAGCAGCTGACACTGGAGCATCGAGAGCAGATCATCAGAGAAGTTTACATCAGCTGATAGCTGAAGAGCATATCAGCTGATATCAGAAGTTTAGTAGATCAGCTGAGAGCACGTCGCAGACAAGACAAGGACCATGGATAAAAGACGTATCCAGATGAAGTCAAGAAGACCAGCTGAGGTGCACACCAGCAGACTTGCACATCAGCTGAGGTCCAAGTATCAGCAGACTGATACACCAGCTGAGGAGACAGATCAGCTGAGGTTCTGTGCTCGGCCTAGATTCTTCGAAATCAATTTTAAGGGTTAACTTGCGACATAAAAGGAAGATTCCCAGAATAGAAGATCAATCAATCAAGGGGACAAACTTGATTGATTGAAGATTGCGAAGATTGACGGGAATCAAGAAGGAAATTCAATCAATCACATTGATTGATTGAATACGAGATTATAGGATCTCAGATTTCTAGTCCATCCCAACGGATAGTTATTTGATCCTATAAATTAGAGTAATAGTGATAATTTTTATATTGGATTTACACGCACATTAAGCTAGCCGATACTTTGTCAGATTTATCACTTACGCTAAAAAACACCATTCATACTTATCCTTTGTAAAAGCTTTGTAGAAGCTGTGACAAGTCAATTGCGCTTGTAGCATTGACAAGTTGTAAGAGAGTAGTACTCTCAAACTGTGTAAGTAAGTAAGTAAGTGAGTTAGTGGAGAGCCCCTAAAGTCCAAGTTGGATTGAGGAGAGTGGATGTAAGACAGTTGGTCCGAACCACTATAAATCCCTTGTGTCTCTTTGTATTTCTTTCTGTTCTTATTTGTGCACATCACCTAAAAACTGATTTTCATTAAAAACATTTCCGCACTATACACAGCGCACTATTTTCAAAATTCAGACTACCTCAAGAAGTCTGCTGATTTTCTGAATAAGCCGGTAAAATTGAAAAAGGTTTTTTGAATCCTTACAAGTCTATTCAACCCCCCCTTCTAGACTTGTTCAAGTGTATTCTTCCCTAAAACCTGCCTTTGGGACCAACAACTATGATGAGACCTTCGCTCCGGTCGCAAGGTTAGAGGTAATCAGGCTGTTCTTGGCATATGTATCATTTAAGAAGTTCAAGGTGTATCAGATGGACGTGAAGAGCACTTTCCTGATGGAATTCTGAATGAGGAGGTTTTTGTGGAGAAACCTCCTGGGTTCAAAGTTGGTGACAAGGTGTATCACCTGAAGAAGGTACTTTACGGCCTGAAACAAGCTCCTAGAGCTTGGTATGATACTCTTTCCCAGTTCTTGATTGACCATGGGTTCGTGAAAGGAACAGTGGATAGGACCCTATTCAGGATATCCGAAGGGAAGGACATTCTCTTAGTCCAAATTTATGTGGATGACATAATTTTTGGTTCACCAAACCTGAGGCTTTGTGAGAAATTCTCAAAGCTGATGACGGGGAAGTTTGAGATGTCAATGATGGGGGAGATGAACTTCTTCTTAGGTCTTCAGGTCAGGCAAACCGACTTTGAAATCTTCATCAATCAGTCCAAGTATGCGAGGGATTTGATCTAGAAATTTGGAGTTTAGTCCAGCAAAGTCTCACATATTTCCATGAACACAAACGAGAAGCTGGATCCTGACAAGGATGGGACCTCAGTAGATCAGACTGAATAGGACACTAATTGGTTCGTTGTTGTACCTGACTGCAAGTCGTCCTGACATCACCTATGCAGTTGGAGTGTGTGCGAGGAATTTGTCTTATCCAAAGAAGAGTCATCGAGAGAGTGCCAAAAAGATTCTCAAATACCTGAAAGGTGCAGTCAATTTAGGGCTTTGGTATCCCTCTGATGACAACCTAGAACTGACAGGTTACTCTGATGATGATTATGGAGGCTTTAGGATTGATAGGAAATCAACTACAGGCACATGTCTGTTTCTAGGGAGCAAACTGATCTCTTGGTTTTCCAAGAAATAAACAAGTATTGCAACGTCTACTACTGAGGCTGAGTATATGGCGGCAGACAGTTGTTGTTCCCAAATTCTTTGGTTGAAGCAACAATTGAGAGACTACCTAGTAGAGGCTACCGAAGTCCCAATTTATTGTGAAAATAACAGTGCCATAGCCATATCCCAAAACTCAGTCTTACACACAAGGTGTAAGCATGTAGACATCAGACATCACTTTATAAGGATGGAAAGGATCCTTTCTGAAAAGCAGAGAGTTGACATCCTGACTAAGGCTCTTCCTGAAACCAAGTTTGTTGAGTGGTCAGTAGAGTTAGGACTTCTTGACCCAGGTGTAGAGGATTCAGTGAATCCTAGTTCAGGACTGAACAATGTGGTAAGGAGGGATGACTAACTCAGGATCAGGTTGCAGAGAGATGGATGGCTTCTAGGGGGAGCAGACATCAGATATATAAGATCTTCAGGATCAGGATGGATTTAGGTTCAGGACACAGATTTCAGTTGTCACCCTGATCGGTCTCAAGAGGTATCAGTCAGGTTTCTATACTTGACTGACTGGTATGTATTATTGAACCTTTCTTTCATCATGACTTGCTTGCGTCACTTCTGATCTTGTTTGACACCACATCAATCAAAGGGTTTTTAACTGGCATCCCAGCCGTTCATTTATTATTCAGTTTTTATTAAATGTAATAATTGATATTTATTTCAAACATCCTCTGACAGTTTTTGATAAAGTTTTGAATTATTACCTTCGAAAACTGAATTGGTCCAAATTTTGGCATTTCTTTTATTCCGTATACCCGTTAATCCTATCCGTGGAATTTCAAAGGACCTTTAATCCACTCCGTCCGTTAAAACTGAAATTTGGGTATAAAAGGAAGGATTGGTCATTTTGCATACTTTACGCACTCATATTTTCCTGGCCCAAATTCTCTGCAAATTAACTTGCTCTTATTCTCTGCATCCATGGCTTCATCTGCACCCACCATGACTATTGGTGAAGCAAAGAAATTCCACGCTGCCATCTCTTCCGTAGAATCAAAGGTCACTTATGAATGGTTGGTTGATTTTTCCCATCGATCAACCATTCCAGAACTCAGACAGGTGTATGGAGCCATCAAGACTGCTGGGCTCTTTGATTTTTTCTCAATCAAACCTGCGAAGACTTGTCCCCACCAAATGGCTACATTTTACATGAATATGACTCAGAATAACGATGGTGAGTGGGAATCAGTGATTCCACTCAGGAGGTCGATTGAGAAAGATGGCAAGAAATTCATTCAGCACTTCTCTGAGAAGGTGAACGTGAGGGATTTGATCAAGAGGACCTACAAGCTTCCTTATTCCACTGACGAGGACCAGTTGTCAGATCCATCAGTTTACAAGACTGGAGGAGAGCAAACCTGTCTTGACACCTACATGAGGGAGGCTCAAGAGATTATCAGCAAGATGAACAAAAAGCTCCTGATGCTAGCCTACAAGCTCATGTTCGAGGTAGTTGTTCAGAGCATTATTGGGTTTATTAGAGGGATAGAGCAGATCTCCCAACCTAAGATCAGGGTGATGGCTGCAATTTTTGAAATGCCAAGGCGGATTGGGAGGAGTACTTCCTCCAGAAGCTGGTCCAGGAGGTGAAGAAGATGGAGCGCAAAGGGGATCAGATCTTCTTTGTGAAGAACCCTCACTTTGGATCAAGAGTATCAGTCATGCTCCAGAGCCTACCGTTTAGAGATATCAATCAGGAGGGTTTGATCGATTTCAAGGATAGGCAAATCCTATTCCAGAATGCTGCGGAGAGAGTGAAGAGGATGAATGACACTGAGATCAAGAAAGTGTCAAAGGGGAAGGGAAAGGGAACAAGTTCAAAGGCTTAGGAGGAGCCAGCCAAGTCTGCCCCCAAGAGATTAAAGGTGAAGAGGATTTTGACCACTAAGCCTGCCGAGAAAAAAATAATGCTGAGGGGTGAATCCGAGACTGAGTCCGATATCCCAAAGACAAGGGAAGTGACTGTTGCCCAACCCATCACCACAACTTCATCAGTTCCAACACCATCAGTGACTCCGGTTACTGAAACCCCAACTTAGCCGGAGGTGGCTCAGAAAGGTGAGAAGAATCATTTGGAGGAGGTGACTCAGACCCAGGGAGAACCTGAACATGAGGCAGAGGGCCAAGTTGGTGAAGTTACCACTGATCAGTCTGAAAGCCCTTTCAGGTCTGATCAGGAAGTAGCTGATACCAACATCATGGAGGTTGTTCAGGAGGTGGAGGAAGAGCATGGGGAGAAAGAGGTTCAGGCGGAGCCGGTTGAGGAAGCTGAAGGAGGAGTAGTTGCTGCCCAGGAGGGGCAAGGGAGTTCTGATAACAGCTCAGAGGAGCTTCAGAAGGTTGAGGGGATGGAGACTCAGGAGGAGCATCATGATGAGGATGTGGAAGATAACCAGGGTAGGAAATGGGCGGTGTCGAATGAAGAATAGTCTGAATCTGACGATCAGGAGGAGGTCCCGACTCCACCCAAACTGACCTCATTTGAGTTGGATGCTCGTTCCCAAGCTATCTGCTTTGTCTGTCAACACCTACCTAATCTGGAGCCATCTTATGCTGAGGAGGTGATTCAACTCAGGACTCTGGTAATCATGAGGAGGGCTTCGTTTCCAGAGTTGACCTTACTGATTGAGGCTAAGGGAGTTGATTGGCACAGGGACCAGAAACAGACTCTCTGTGACATGTTTAATATTCGTTCCTTTGCTCAAGTTTTGTCATGGCTCACAATCCTCAGCCCAACCCTCCTACAAAACTTGTGATAGTTCCGGTAGTTGGGGAAGGTGAGACCTCAGGAGGAGGTGCACCGACCGATGATGCACTCCCAGGGGCCAGGACTGCTGAGGCTCAAGGAGAGGCCCCGCTGACCGTGTCTGCCACACTGAAGTCCACCAGGAGGAGGAGGAAGTCTCGGACCATTCCAGTGGGAGTGACACTGATGGCGAGGAACATCCTGGGGAAACTTGATCGTCAGCGTCAGAAGATGAAGAAACTGACGTCTAAGTTGGTCAGCAACGATCAACTGAGCTCGCTACTGACAAAGTTCAAACAATGATTGATTTATCTTTGAGTGACCTTGATGACAGGATAAAGGCAATCATTACTGAAGCACTGAAGGGGCAGGAGGCCCATGTCAGGACAGTAGCTCAGGAGGAGGCCAAGACTGCTGATGATTCTCTTCTGGCCAAACTGAGAGAAGGTCAGAAAGCTTCTGATGACTCATGGAACAAGTCTCTCAACACAATGATTGAGGAGAGCACAGCAAGGAAGCAGGAGCTTGCTGCCATGCAGAAGGAGTTTGAGAGTCACCTTTCAGAGAGCCTGATCAGGGCAGAGAAAAATGATCAGGTGGCTAAGGAGATGAAGGTGGTGGCAGACCAACAGGCTTCACAGGGGATCCTGATCCAGGATATACAAAAGAAACTGGACGAGGAGGATCGGACCCCTGATGCTGCCAAAAAGGGGGAAGGGAAGGCTGCAAAAATTCCTAAGTCTGGTGGTCAGAAACGGAAAGCTCAGGTTACCGTGGATGACCTGATGGAGGAGTGTGAGGAGCAGCAGTTCCCTGGTGATCCCATCATCGAGGGGAGGAAGAGGTCGAAGCAACTGACGCTGGAGACTGATTTACAGGTCAGGAGTCAGGCAACTGAACTCCTAAAGCTGAAGGGAGTGGTGGCTGAGCTGAAGGAGAAGACTGATCCTAAGAAGCCTGCCCCTGAAGCTGGCAAGAAGAAAGCAGTAGCTGCGACCAAGAAGAAGACAATCTCTCAGGATGTCGGCCCTATTATATATGAGTACGTGGACAACTTCGTCCCTCCCTAACTGAATGACAAGTGGATCCCTATCAAGACAGAGTTCGTGGACAAGTACTACGTGTATGGGCGTTGGCTGAAGTGTCAAAATCAGGACAAGAATGTTATATTCTGTGAGTGGATGGCCCTGCACTATGCTGACCTCTGGACTGATATCTTTCGGTTCGCTGATCGAGCTCATGTTCAGATTAAGGCTCCTGAGAACATCATCTACCTTCCTCCCACCTTCGGGATTAATAACCATCTTGACCGAAACGTGATTCAAAAGGAAATTACATCAGTAGCAAGCGGCTCCGGTGCTCTGGAAGATGCAGCTCAGTACCACGCTGCGAAGATGAGAGTCCCAGGAAAGTATGGACTTACCTTGGAAATATGGGATGATGAAGATTAGTTGATCAAGATCAATGTTTCAGGAATACCCCTTTGTAATAGTTTTAGTACACTTGTACTCAAACTCAATATCAATGAAACTATTTTATATTCCTGAGACAACACCTCGTTGACTCCTGATTTACTTTTCTGCACTTTATCAAGAATTATACTAACCCTTTCGTTATTCCATCTTATAGAACTAAGAACCTAAAATATTAGAGGTTCCTAAACTGAATACTGAACTTTCAGTAAACTTGTTTAGATGGTTAGGATTTTTTCTAAGGGTTTTGGCATCATCCAAAAGGGGTAAATTGTTGGGACAATCTTAGTGTTTTGATTAGATCCCAAAACCCCTTGATGCATTTGCCTAAGTATAGTTCAAAAGGATAATGGTTTTAGGATAGTCAACTTAGAATAGATTTTTCTATTTACAGGTATTCAGTTCAGGGGGAACGTGCTGAAGATTGAAGACTGATGGTGACGTCATAAAAGTCTGAAGTCTGAAGCTTCTCCAACCCTGAGGGTCAAGATCATCCTGAAAATGATCAACTTGAAGCTGAACCAGAGAAACCTGGAAAGAGTCCTAAAGCTGCGTAGAAGCCATCCTGAAGACAACCACTAATGGTCCTGAGTACACTAAGCATGCTCATGATATGACTCCGTCAGTGAAGGGCAAGTGTAACCTTGATCAGGCTGAACGTCTCACTGATCTTCATAAGTCCTAACTTGGGCTTAGTATTAGTTTGTCTGATACTTGTAAGTCCTAACAAGGCAAGGTTACACGTGCAATGGAGTCTGAGAGACAAAGAGAATGTCAGCATCTCCGTAGGAAAGACAAACATTTATTTTGAGTAAAGAACGAGGAACTCAGAGTTATAAATGTACGAGGATATCACAGTCAAAGTCGACAAACTAGCCGTTGGACAAGCAACCAGTGAGGAGGCAACACGTATGTACGGAGACTTCACCACATTTAATCATTTCTCAGATCTGCAGGCGGTGGATCAGAATGTTACCATACTTAGTATGGGTTTTGTCAGACAAGGACAACCAAAACCTGCACCTACCCTAAATAGGAAGGTTTGAAATGGATCTCCTCCAACTGATCTATTTCAAAACTCCCTATAAATACAGATGACATTGCTCCCATTCAAGGTTACAGGAAATTTCCAAGTGAAAGCATTTTCAAGATTCCAAGCACTCAAAGAAAATCTGAAGCAACACTCTGAAGTTCTAAATTTCCCTAGTGTTGTAGTAGGAATCCAATATGTATATTTCTTAGAGTGTTGATCCTATCCTTAGAACTGTTTTGTTTAGAAGGATTAGCACACAATAGTTGGAAACATGAATACCAAACCCCTCAGTCTGTGAGTTGGTTGGTTAGAAGGACTAGGACTTGTAAAATGCCCAGGGGTCGATTCCTAAGAGAGGAAGAAGGCTACTCCTGTCCCTTGGCATGTAAAAATCAAGTACCAATCCTTAGTTGTAGAGGGTAGCTTCCTGTTTAATCAGGTCGTGGACGTAGGAGTTGGTTATCTCCGAACCACGTTAAAAATGTCCCCTTGTGCTGATTTACTTACTTGCTCAGGATCAAACTTGTCATCATATTAAACCGAGCATACTTGCACCGTTTTCAACCCGTCAGGACTGATTCTTCATCCTCATACTTAAAACTGTGCACCAGCCTTAAACACATTTTCATAAGCAATACTGATCAAAGTTTTCAGGAACTAAAACGAGTAGAAACTTAAGGGCTCGCATTCCGCACTAACTCTAGCTTACTGAGATAGCTATCCAACTGACTTGCTTCCGAGCTGTCAGTAGGTAGGTTATCTCTATTGAGCTTCTGAGAGCACACTCTGACTTAGCCTATTTTGTTCGTTGTTGATCTGTCCCTGCTGCCCCTGTGGACCATCAATTTAACTGAACACATCAGGATCTTCCTGACTAAGTCTGAAAGAGCATTTTCCTGAGATTTTGGGAAAATCTGACATCAGTGTATTCCCCCATACACTGATTTACTTGTTTCAGGACCAACATCATTGTCAGCTGCAGAAGGTGTAGGGTCAGATGAGGTTGTTGGGGGTACCTCAGCTTATAGGGAATGAGTTGGGGGTTCTTGGGTTGGTGGTTGAGGAATTGTGGAAAGTTCGCTGGGTACAGGTTTGGTTGCTTGAGTTTGAGGTCGGTTTGAGCTGGGTGTAGGTGGAGTTGATCTTACTGGTTGGGCATCTATGATACGTTATGTGGGCAGCGTGGGATGCCTCAGCCGAGCTAGAGATGTGCACCACCTCCTCTTCAGCCACGTATGTGCCCAAGTTTTGGCCCGAGTCTGGTGACTCATCTCCAGCTGAATCATCAACTGCAGTTGGCTCTTCTTCATCTACCAGTCTAGTGGAGGCCCTTTCAGCTGCAACATAGTTTTTATTTGTGCCAAGGGCACATGGTCCTCTTCCTCTGATTCTTCGGAATCAAAAACTGTTGGTCCCGAAATGAGTTAAATCAGTGTATGGTGGGGAATACAATGATGTCAGATTTTTCTGAAAGACTCAGAAAAATGCTCTAACGCACTCAGTCAGGATTCCCTGAAGTACTCAGTGTGCTGAATGTCCGCAGGGGCAGCAGGGACGGTTCAGTAATGAGTCAGATAAGCTGAGTGTGAGTAAAGTGCTCGGAGGCTCAGTAGAGATAACAAACCTACTGACTGCTCGGAAGCGAGTCAGTTGGACTACTCTCTCAGTGAGTCAGAGTACGTGCGGAAAGTGAGCCCTTAGGTTCTACTCGTTTTGGTTTCTGAAAATGTTTTCTCTGAGTTGCTTAGTAAATTGGTGGTTAAGGCTGAGTGCACAGTTTTCAGGTT
>JAPKLY010000917.1:22666-101061 GCA_026898435.1 Prunella vulgaris
GGTAGATGTGTATAACTTCTTCAGCTTGACTTCAAGATGCCCATTGGTTTCTTTCAGGGCCTCAATTTTAGTGGTGTATTGAAGCACTAATTCTGAATGAGCTTTATCTTTTGATATCAGCTCAAGATCCCAAGCAGTTTGCTCAGCACAAAGGCGAGCTTACCACTCAGTTTCGAGCATCATTCTTAAGGCAGTTCGCTCAATTATCAGTTGTTCCTGAGCAAGGAACAAATCAGTGTCACTAGTCTCAATCAGAGAGCTGATGACACCCTTCAGTCTTTCTACCACCAGTGGAGCTTCATCATGCTTATTCTTAGCATTAAGTAGCTCCTCCTGAAGATGTACTAATCTGAGGGCTTTCTCAGTATCTCTTACTTTGAGAGACTCAGTTAACCGATCGTTCTTCTCACTCAGTTGTGCGTTCACATCCACTGTGTGAGTATGAGTCTCCTGCAGCCTTGCGAAGTCAACCATCAATTGCTCTAGGGCGAGCTGAAGGTCGAGTTCTCCTGCTGAATCTGAGCTAAACTCAGGTGCGTGATCAGGAGAAGAGGCAGAAGAACATACCTCATCATCTGCCATCAGGCAGAGGTCGTCATACTCTTCATCTGAAAAGAGTTCAGGAGACCGGCGTCCAGGGCCATCTGAATCTGAGGAGTCCTCAGCTAGCAACGCTCTCCGGTCTGAAGCCCTGAGCTCTCTTTTGGCTCTCCGATCTTCTCGCTCACGAGCACTGAGCTCCGGACAATCATACTGATAATGTCCAGACTTTTTGCAGTTGTAACACTGATCTGCATCAGAAGAAAGCTTCTTGTCAGTGTACCTTTTATCAGAGGATTCCCTCCTGCTCCCTGATGATCTTTCAGGTTTGGAGCTGGATCTTCTGGGCTCATCCTCTCTCCTCTTTTCATCTCTGCGTCGCTCAGGCTCATTGCGATCCCTCCTGGAATCTGAACCTCTTCTTTCTTCTCTCCGGGGGCTAGATCTCCTGGGGCTGGAGTACCTGCGATCACGGGTGTCAGTATAAAATTTCTTATACCTGCCGAAACGAGAGTTCAGTTTCTCGAATCGCCGTGCCATCAGGCTGTACTCCAAGGCTAGCTCATCTTTGTTCATGTCTTTTAGAGACTTGGAGCCAGATCCAGCCTCAGGCTCAGGAGTAGCTTTAAGAGCCACGCTCTTTCCTTTTCAGATGTCTTCTCCTCACTAACTTCCTCACTGACAACACCCATCTTCTTCCTCTTATCGAGGTCAAATTCTAGAGCCTTTAACTCAGAGAATAGGTGTGAGTGAGTGATGTTTGTAAGGTCCTGAGTGTTTTTCAACAAAATTACTCCTGTGTCCCATCTTTCAGGGAGACAGTTCAGGATCTTAGAAGACACCTCCCTCTTGGGAAACTCCTTCCCAAGGGTTGCTAGCTCGTTCATCTTAATGAACCGAGCTTCCATCTGATCGATGGACTCTCCCTCTAGTATCTTGAAGGCCTCAAACTTCCTGATAGCGAGATCTCTCTTGTTTTCTTTAATCTTTTCAGAACCTTCGCTCATCTCCCTCAGAGTATCCCAGATCTCCTTAGCTGTCTTCAGATGCATCAGCCTGACCGAGTTCTCGTAAGAAATGGTGTGGAGTATAATGTTCTTGGCAACATTATCCAGTCCTATTTGCTTAATCTGATCAGAATTAAGCGCGGACCTCTCCACTTCTTCATCTCCGGCGGCTGGAACAGGGACATTGCCAGCAACAGGCCAAGTCGTCTGAAGATTTCTCATAAATCTGATTGGGCCATGTTCAATTACCTGTGGCATCTGATCATGGATAGAGTAGAGATGTGAGAGTACCCTGAATTTCCAATAATCATAGTTGTCAATAGAGAATTCAGGAAGATTGCCCTCGAGGCGTTTAGAACCGGATTCCATGATATGCGATTTTTCAGAAACAAGATCAGTTCAGTAGACCACCAAAAGTTTCTCCTCAGAAACTATTGATAAACAAAGTCAGTGATCTTTTGAACCACTGCTCTGATACCACTTGTTGGTCCGAAACGAGTTAAATCAGTGTATGGGGGGGAATACACTGATGTCAGATTTTTCTGAAAGACTCAGAAAAATGCTCTAACGCACTCAGTCAGGATTCCCTGAAGTACTCAGTGTGCTGAATGTCCGCAGGGGCAGCAGGGACGGTTCAGTAATGAGTCAGATAAGCTGAGTGTGAGTAAAGTGCTCGGAGGCTCAGTAGAGATAACAAACCTACTGACTGCTCGGAAGCGAGTCAGTTGGACTACTATCTCAGTGAGTCAGAGTACGTGCGGAAAGTGAGCCCTTAGGTTCTACTCGTTTTAGTTTCTGAAAACGTTTTCTCTGAGTTGCTTAGTAAATTGGTGGTTAAGGCTGAGTGCACAGTTTTCAGATTCAGGGTGATTGATTCAGTCCTGAAGTTAAAACCAATGCAGTATGTTCAGTTTAATATGATGACATTTATGATCCTGAACAAAACAGTAAATCAGCACACAGGGGACTTTTTAACGTGGTTCGGAGATAACCAACTCCTACGTCCACGACCTGATTTAACAGGAAGCTATCCTCAAAACCCTGAGGATAGGTACTTGGGTTTTACGTGCCAAGGGACACGAGTAGCCAACTTCCTCTCTTAGGAACTGACCCCTGGGCGTTTTACAAGTCCCAGTCCTTCTAACCAACCTATCTCACACTTTGAGAGGTTTGGTATTCTGGTTTCCAACTAAGATAGCTCTAGCAATACAAATCAGTGCTAAATATTAGAGCTATCGATCTAAGCAAATACAGAGTGAATCCTACTACAACACTAGGGAAATTTAATTGCAGAGTGTTGTTTATGATATGCTTTGTGTTCTTGGATTCTTGAGAGTTCTCTTGGAAATTTCCCGTTAACCTTGAATGGGTGCAAGGTTCTCCATATTTATAGGCGAGATTCAAAATAGATCCGTTGGAGGAGATCAAATCAAATCTTTCCTATTTTAGGTAGCTTGCAGGCTAGAAATACTATTCGACCTACCCGCCATGCTTATTCTGGCAAGTTGTCACATCACCTGCATCCTTTTGAGATGCATTAAATGCCGCATTAAATGCTGCGCAGACTCCGTGCTTGCGTGTCGAAAGATCATTGGCTCTCCGCTATAACGGCTAGTTGACCTTCAGACATTTATCCTTCCTCGTACATTCAATGCTCTGAGTCTCTTGTAATAACTCAGTCTGAACGTGTGCCTTAATGGAGTCTTACTGACATTCTTTTTGTCTCTTGTCCCATAGCATAAATAACCTTCTGCTTTGGACTGACATGATTCAGGTGATCTGAACCACAGCCTAAGTCAGGTCCTATGTGCATTCAGCACAGCCTGATAGGTTATTCAGCTCAGTATGTGTTACCTTTTTGCTTCGGACTTACAGGATTCAGGTGAACTGAACCAAGGCCTAAGTCAGGACCTATGTGCATTCAGCACAGCCTGATAGGTAATACTTTACTCTTCACTGACTGAGTTCTGTCCTGAACATGCTTAGTGTATTCAGTAGAAACATCAGACAATGGTACTTCAGGAATGACTTCAGGATGAATCAGCAGGCTTCGATCTTCAGCTTCAGAACAGACAATCTTCAGCGAGACTGACTGACTTCTTCAGAATGGTTTACGCTTCAGACTTCAGTAAATTTGGTCGACTCCAATATTCCTCAGTCTTCAGCATGGTCCTTCTGTACTGAATCTCTAACCTAACTATCCTGAACAATTTTATCCTGAACACTATACTTAGGCAAATTCATTAGGGGTTTTTGGATCTAATCAAAATACTCAGATTGTCCCAACAAAAACCAACTTCTTTAGGGCTGGGCTTTGCTGCCCATCCTCACCCTTCTTTTGTCTTTCCCAACAAAAACCAAGTTCAGCTGCAGTTTGTTTCCTCTTTTTCTCTTTTCCAGTTAGGTCAGGGGCAGTAGCTGATGCACCATCTGCATCTGCATCTGAATCTGGGCCCCCTCCAATGGGACCATTTTTGTCCAAGATGAACTTGGAGTTTAGGTATTTAGGCATTAAGTTCTCCAGGATGATAGTCAGTTTGCTGCTTAGTGATGCCCTCAGCTTTAGTAGCCACACCTTCAACTCTGTGTTTGAAGGGTCCTTCTCCTTCACAAACCGCTTTTACTCCTGGTCAACCTTCTCCAAAACAAGTTAACTCAATTTATGTGGGCCCCATCCAAAATCACTCGTATAATACACAATCATTGTTTAAGCAAAGCATCCAAACTCTGATACTCCCCCAAAATGACCTTGGACACGATGTCCAACAAAAGCCTATACTTCCTCCTTAAATTGGTCTTCTTGAAGTCAGTGGAAACATTCTGGCAGTTTCTCCTCGCCATCATTTTGAATGACTCTAAGTACTCGTCCAATTTGTATGTCTTCACCTCCAAGCCTTCCATGGGGATATGGAAGATGTCAGCCACATCCTTCTTGTACAAAGTAACATTTGTTTCATCCACCTTGGAAGCGAAGAAATCTAACAAAAAGTATCCACTTACCAGAAATTGGATCACAAACGCGTCAATAGTGCATTTGTAAGATAGGTGGGCAGATACAAAAGTTTTGAGCCCTCTTGACTCCAATACACTAAGAATCTCCATCGATTCAGTATCCTAGGTGTTATTGAACGCCATGCACATTTTCAAAATCATGCACTTCATAATGTCTAGAATATCAATTCTAACCATGGGTGCCATTTCTGTAAAGCTTTGAGAGAGAGTGAGGGAGAGAGAAATGAAGTTTGCAAAGAGATAGAATGCAAGAAAGTATGAAAGCGTAAAGAGGGATGATTAAGGGATAGATAGGCCTTTATAAGATGGAAATCTTGAAAAGATTTGGGGCAGCCATTTTTCACTTACATTCCATTTTCTTGTTTTCTCAAAAATCTTCTACAATTTAAACTCATCAAACCTCACAAAAACAAATCATCACTAATCCAAGTTCTCCACTATTCTTAGGAAAAATAAGGCTTAAAGAGAGAAAAAGTGTGATATTTTGGCTACCAAAAAATTAATAGGCTTATAAGGATAAACATCGCTACCAATGGAGAATTTTTCTAAAGGTAGGAAATTTTTGGCGCAAGTGACTCATTTTTCAAGGGTGACCTTAAATCATTTTTAGCACCTTTTGAAAGTAGAGGTCAAGAGCTAGACTAGATGCAAGTTCTAGAGTACAATAACTACAATTGACCATATAACTAATGACCAACCATCTATGAAAAATTTGATTAACTCACAAAAGCTCACGAGCTAAATTTGATCATGGATTAACTCACAAAAGCTCACTAATTCATTAGCATCCACAATCAAGATAAGAATCACACTACCAACTATTCACCCCCAACAAACATTCAACACCAATTATATCCACCAAAACCACACAACATCACAAGCCAATATGTAACATAAAAGAAAATTACAAGCCACATGAAAGTCATAAATCCCAAAAAATTTCACCACAATAAGCAACGCATTTAGTACAAGCCAGCCACTATCAACTAACAAATATAATCAAGGTGCGTCGGTGCTAATTTGAAAATAAAAATGACTTCCCCCCTAAACTTAGATATTGCTAAGCAATTCTAAGTTTGGAAAATGGAGTAGTTTACCTCACGTTTGCAGCAAACCTTATTCTTCCAGTCCATTCCCTTTCTTCACACTCTTTGTAGCATCCAAATTTCATCACTTTCTCAAATATTGGAATAAAATTCATGTACAAGTATATATCAACAATTAAGCTCATCATTTACCCACACAAATGATATTGGGAGGGGCATCGGTGTAACAATAAAAAGAATGCATAAAAAGATAAACACCCCCCAAATTTAGACTTTGCTAAGAATGCCTAAGTTTTGGAAGAGGCGTTTGTACCAAAGCTTCCTTAAGAACGCATCTTCTCTCCAAGTTCGAAATCCTCAATGAGTCTCAACACACGACTGCAACACCTACGAAACAAAACAACAAAAATAAAATTAAAAGAACAAGATAAAAAATAAATAAAAGCAATAAAATGGATTGCCTCCCATTTAGGGCTAAGTTTAACATCTTCTAGTGATCAATGACTTTTCCCTTGAAACCCTTAGTTCTCTAATTCACCCGGATCTAACAGTCATAATTCTGCTGCCAACTCTCGAACTCATTTTGATAAAAACTATCAGATTTTATCACTTGATCAAAACCTTGGTTCCAAACTTGAATTTTTTTTCTTAAATCCATAGCTGGACCTTTTACGCTTGCATATAAGGTGTTCTTGGCCTTCAATGAAGCCTTCGGGCTGACGTTGATAGATTTTTTTTTCAAGACTTCTGTTAAGGAAAACTATCTTGACATGCATTTGCCAGATCTCAAAATCTAGATGAGAAGCTATCAACAAGAGAATACAAATAGACTTAAGCATAGGTACAAGCAAAATACTTTCTCCTCAAGTCTAGCCTTGAGAGTTTCAACCTTCTCATCTAATCCTCTTTTTCACTTATAGAAGTCCAATTAATTTTATCGCATTGGGTGGTTCAACATGCTCCCATATATCATTTTGATCTCAGCTTCCATGCTATTTGCCAAGAATTAGCATCCTTGTCTTGGATCGTTGTAGGTCCAGAGGTCTATTGCATTCTAACTAGAGACCAAGACCAACGACTCTTCCATGAACATGCATTGCCAAGATTATCTCAAAATCCTCCCATTATGACGAGGTCCAAATTGTGTTGGTGTGACATGCGGTACATCAACTTGTACAATTGGTATTGAAGTTGGCCATTTTAATTTATCTAAGGTAATCTCACTCTTGGGCTTTCGATTGTTCATATAGTCTTATTCCAAGAACTCATAATGCGTACTGATCACGATCCTTTGACCTTTGAGACTATAGAGCATACCCCTTTTGTTCTTTTGAGATATCCTACGAAAACATGACACCCCTCTATTCTTATGTGTTTCAAACTAGACTTTTATCCAGTTCACAACTCTGATGGGGTTTAAGGAACTAATTAGGATGACATCAAGTTTAGAATATAAGTCATTGTTTCTAAGGCATGACCCTAAAATGACTTGGGCAGATAAGAATAACTTATTATTGACCTAACCATCTCTAAAAGAGTCATGTTTCTTCATTATCAAACCCCATTTTATTGAGGGATTTCGGGTGCAGCCAACTGGGATACAATCCCTTCACGTGACAAGGAGCTCAAAAATTATTACTGAGGTATTCGCCCCCACGATCAAATCGTAGAAACTTGATACTCTTCTCCTTATGATTTTTTGCTTCCACCTTAAACACCTTGAATTTATCAAAGGCCTCGGACTTATGCCACATAAGATAAACATATCTATATATCTAGTAATCATCGATAAAAGTAATGAAATACTGAAGACCTCATTGTTGGTCCCTTAAGTGGTAAAGGTCTAGAGGGGGGTGAATAGACCTTTAAAACAAAAATAAAATTTTAAACCTTTTCAAAAAAGGGGGTTTCTAGAACCTTACAGTAGCTTTTTATAAGTTTACGAAAAAAAAAAAAGTCTACAAGAGGTTTTGGACCACAAAGGTTACAACTGTAGACTATTGAAACTATTACCTTATAGACAAAATCAGAGAGGTTCTCCCACTTAAAAGTGTATTGAGAAATCTCTAATATGCAGTGGAAATAAGTGTAAGTGTTAATGAAAAACAATGTGAACTTATCAAACTTAACAGCTGGGTGACTTATGAAGTCCACAGCTGTAGGGTTCAGTTATTTTGTGAAAAACACAAAGTTTTGTGCACTAAGTTAAAACGGATGATGAATGTAACAAAAAATATAAATATGCAGAACATAAATTAAATAAACAATAAATGAACAAGCAAGATTAGAGTGGTTCAGAGTCTATGAATAAGACCTCCTACATTCACTGTTACACCACTCAGGTGCCAAATTCACTAAGAAATGATCACAAAGATCAATACAAATAAATCCCCCTTAAAACTAGATTCACTCAGATTTCTATTCTAAACAAGAGAATACTATAACCTATTCACTCAGAATATAAACTCACAAAGAGTTAAAAACCTCACAAAGAGATATCTACACTAGGTAGAAATTTTAAAGTGTGTTGAGGGAACAACAACAAATGTGATTCTTACTGAGAAAATCTAAACCAACTATCCTATGAATCACAAAGTAATAAAAACAAGAAAGCTCTCTCTCTCAGAATTGTTGGCTGTAGACTTGCTCAGGTTGAATGCTTGAATGCTCTGGTTGTTGTTGTTTCCTCTAAAAACTTCCTTTATTTATAAATGAAGAGGTGTGTCTTATCCATTGGAGAATTCAAATTTGAATTCTGGATAAGGCTCCTCTTTCTCTCTATAACCTTTACATGTGTCAGGTGGTCCTCATCCTTCACACAGAATAGTACTGGTTGTACTATTTATCGTTATTCACAGAATTCTGGTTCTCCTTTGAATTAATCTTTATTAATAATTTAGATTCATTGTGATAAGTACATCCTTAATTGCTCTCTATTGAGTGCATAAGTGTGCTGGAAGAATTTGTTGATGATGTTTGTTATGTGGCTAGTTATCTTTATGAATTCTCCTAAACAATAATCAAAGTTGGATTAGGAATAGGATTTATAGAGAGAGAAAGTAGAGAGAAGTGCTCTTGTTGGATAAAATGAACTTCGATGGAAAATGAGTACAAGAGACCTATTTATATTTTTGCATGTGGTGAGGTGGCATGTATTAAGCCTAAGTGACTTAATTAACTGACAAGTGTCCCTAACACTTGTCTCTTTGCCACCTCTTATTCTCTAATTACATTACTTTTATCCTACTACATTACTATTGCAAACCTACTTAGCTACTGCCTACTCCGGATAGGACGAGCTTCTCTGCCTTGTGCTTATTCTGAGGTCCAATGCTTGTAGTGAAAGATGATCTCTTGTCTCATACTCTGGGCGAGCTACTAACAAGCTACTGACGAGCTCCGAAGAGCTACTGACGAGCTACTCTGCGACCTCACTCTCTTTGTTATGTTGACTGGTCAATGGATGGTGACATGGCTCTGACGACCTGGGACAAGCTACCGGACGAGATATTAAGCCTTGAGATTTTAATTATGTCAACTCACCCTTAGGAGCTCACTTTAGTTTGCCTATCAACGCTTGCCCCCCATCTCGTCCATAAATAGTTTTTTCAATATATGGGCGAGATGTTTTGTCGTTGTGGGCGAGCTATAGTGAAGGCGAACTAGTTTCCAGGTGTTGCCGAGCTTCAGTCCCTTCTTGATGTTTCAATTTCACCCGAAGCTCTTGAAGCTGCAAAGGGTGGTTCCTCAGACTTCAGCTACCTCCTCTACTACGCTGAGATCCTACGGGCCTACCGATGGGTGGTCGATTAGAGTCAGGATGTGTGGGAGTTCCTACTGAAGGAGTATCGGGACTTTGTAGCCGAGGCCTCCATCCCGCAGGGTTCTGTTGCCGACATAGGTGATCTGGCAGAGCTTGGGGTTGATCTGAGCTTCATCCCTGATTATATCAGGATCACTGGTGGTCCATATCCATCTTTGGATACCGGAGCGACTGAAGAGTAGGCTGGAAAAGGTGATGAAGGAGTAGCTGGCGAGCTACCCGCTAAAGGGAGTGAGCAAGAGACCCCTCTTACCCAGGAGCAGGTCGGAGAGCTGGTTGGGGATATCATGGTCGACACCAGCGGGTTGTTCCCTATCGTTGACATGCATACTCTCTCTCCCGCAGTTGGGCAGCAGGTTGTCGCCCCTAGTGTTGATCCCCCCGCTGCTCCGGAGCTTCGAACTACTGACCCTGCTTTGGCCGCCGCTCCGGAGACTTAGGATTTTTGCTTTTCCTGTCTTTTTACTTTAAGTTTCAGTAGGATTTCTATTCTATTCTGCTTTATTACTTCTGAACATTATTATCTTATTGTAGCTTGCTTTTTATTTGGTACGCATTTGTTCGTCTTATGTCACTTAGGACCTCGGATTGTTCGTCTTATATCACTTAGTACCGCGCATCGTACTTTTCATATTGATCTCTTGGGTAATTGGGTTTTTATAAAACACTTTGCCTTAGACGTTTAAAATCGTCTTTTGAAAATTTTTCTAACACTGGGTAGTGGGTTCTTAGTAATCCTTTAGTAGGACATTTTAATGAACCTTAGCCTTTTAACGGCTTTTTTCCTCGAGCTTTGATAATAATGTTTCGGGACTTGTTCCCTCGGTATATGAAGCTTTGAACATATGATTTCTTGAAATAAGTACATCTCTTTATTGGAAGGATATCTTTAGGTAGGTCGTCATTAACATTTCTGATGCGAACCTTCAAACCATCTATTTACAAACTACTTGTCTTCCTTTCTCTACTACTGGTAGTATCTCTTTACGTGTGCTGCACTCCATGTGTAGGACAAAGCTCTTCTTTCCATGTCCTCCAAGTCGTACGTCCCATTAGTCCAGCTAGCGGTGACCCGGAACGGTCCTTTCCAATTAAGTCCAAACACCCCTGGTGGCCTTGCTAGTTGCTTTCTCAAGACTAACTCCCCAACCTTGAATTTTCTATGTTGTACATGAGTATTGTAGTACTTTTCGGCCCTCGGCTTGTAGGTCGCGTTTTTCAGTTCTAACGAAGCTCGAGTTTCTTCAAGCAGATCTTTTTCTACTGCCAAGGTTTCATCATTGCTTTCTTCATCGTAGCTTACGACCTTCCAAGTTTAGTTTTGGACCTTCACTGGGACTACTTCTTCTGTCCCGAATGCCAAGGCAAATGGAGTTTCACCGGTACTAGCTATGTAGGAAGTTCGATATGACCACAACACTTTAGGGAGCTAGTCTGTCCAACTACCGTTCTTATCCTCCAAGAGGACCTTCAAAATGTGCTTCAAAATTTTATTTACAGGTTCTACTTGTCCGTTTGATTGTGGATGGTAATATTCCACGAGCTACAGAACTCTCTCAGTTTCTGGCCATCGAACTGTCTACCATTGTCTGTCACGATCAACCATGGGAGTCCGAATCTGTAGATCAGATATTTCCAAATGAAGCTTATCATTCTTTCCTGTGTTACTGTCGTTAATGCCTCAGCTTCAACCCATTTTGTGTAATAATCTACCGCTACTATGTCAAACTTTACACCCCTTTGCCAGGGGGAAATGGGCCAATAAAGTCGATCCCCATTTTGAAAAAGGCCATGGACTGAAGACTGGCTTGAGTTGATTTGCAGGAGTATGAATGTTAGGTGCGTATAGCTGGCACTTTCGGCATCTTCGAACGAGGCTAATAGCATCTTTGCACAGGGTGGGCCAATAGTACCCTTGCCTGATTGTCTTGTATGCTAAAGCTTACCCCCCAGTGTGACTCCCACAGATTCCTTGATGAATTTATTCTAACACCTCTAACCCTTGCTTTTCAGTTAAGCATTTGAGTAGGGGTAGAAAGAATTCTCATTTGTATAGTTGACCATCTGCTTTACTAGCTGACTAACTACTGAAACATCTTCTGGAAGTGATCCGTCTTCCAAGTACTTTCTGATAGGAGTTCGCCAATCGTCATCCTCCTGCCCCCCACTCGAGGTTTGATTAAAATTGTAATCAAACGTCAAGGGATCTCTTAGTTTTGTGACCACCACTTCGGTTAGCTCTGCTTCTCTGCTACTCGTAGCTTGTAACACCCCGCATAGGCAGCAACTTTTTAGTCCTTTAATTATTATTTTTAGGCGTGAGTTGGTGTGTTTTTTTTAGGTTTAGTCCTTTGAGTTGTTAAGCTTTAGTATTTCTTAATTAATTGCTTAGTATTAGTTGTCCCAATTAGTATTGTTTGGACCACTAAGTAGTGTTAAGTTTCGAATATTATTAAGAGATGAGGAGAATAATATTATTGTTGAGGTTATAGTATTAGTCCTCTAAGAATAGTATTTCCTTAGGTATTAATTCATTAAGGGCATGTTAGTAATTGAGGAATTAAATTTAGGGATTTGACCTTATGAGGATTTAACCAAGAATAGGATTAATTAATACTTGGGATAGTATTAGTATTATTTTCGAAAAATAGGAGTCTTAGACCTTAAGTAATTTTCAAAAATTAGGAGAGTGTAAGACTTTGATTTCTAGTATCTTTATTTATGGAAATAAGTCATATTCTTATGCAAGAGAATTATATGCTTGAAGGTTAAGTATCATAAGAATAAAGAGATGGTAAGGATTTGTTAAATAAGGAAATAAGTTGCCAAGTAAGGAAATAGAGATACACCAAGATTATGGTCCAATTTTCTTACTTTTTTTCTTGTAATTTCGTCCAGCCCTTCTTACAGCCCCAAACCCTATTTTTCCAACTCTATAAATATGTATTGATCAAGTCCCAAAAACCCTGAGACACCCAAGAAAAATCGGCAGCCACCTAGCACCAAACTTTGGCCATGTATTGAAGTTAGAGGACCAGTTTTCAGCAGCTTGTAGAAGTAGAAGGAGGGCAGATTTTCGAGAGTTCTTAGAGCAAGGAATTAGCAAGCCAACGTACAACACTTCTATATTTTCAAGTCAAGAAAAGGTGGGGTTTTAAACGGTGAAAAGTGGTAACTCTAGTTCGATTTTTAAATACTATGTTTGATGTGTTTATGTGCTAAAAGAATGGATACTCTTATGTAGTATCAACCAATGGGTGCTCTTAAGTAGTGCCAAATTAATGGATATCCTTATGTGGTATAAAAGAATGGATGCTCTTATGTAGTGTCAAAAGGGATACGCTTAAGTCGTATCAAAGATTAAGAATGATTGGTATGTTTTCATGTTTACATGTCCATTATATTTAGACTTCGAACTAAACTATCCCCACAGAGTGATTATTTTATAATTGCTCACCCCTTCACCGAATTATATTTTCAAATTTTCATGAGTAAGGTGACGAGATTGGCGATGCGGAGGAAGGTGGATGTGATGCGAGAAAGAAGAAGTTATTGGATTGAAGTTTTATTAATAAATTCCAAGTAGGCTTTTATTTAAGTTGCAAGTATTTTATTTAATGTTTTCGGCACTTCATGTTTGCCACAAGACTAGATGTTTGCATGTTTTAATTCGATGAGTGCAAGGACACGTAGATGATTGATTTAGGATTTGCTATGGTTTGAAGACTTGTGGGATTTTTATTATGGATTTATATGAGGTATTATTATTTGATTATGTGTTAAATAGCATGATTATTAGGAGTTAAGTTGATGAATTTATTTAATAATATGGCAGCTGATGGTTTGAATTTTATATGCATGATTAAGTGTTAATTTATGTGTTTAATTGTTCTTAAGAATAATAGTTATTGTCCTTAGTTTGCATGATCAATAAGTAAAGTTTTATAACTCCAAAAATTATGAAATTTTACCAGAATGTTTGCCATGATTTATAATGTATGTTGACCAAATTTCATGAGTTTTTACTTAGTAGAAGTCGAGGTTCCAGTTTTAGTCCTTTATGTGTTTCTAGTCCTCAAAATTCTTGTTTTCAAATTAACGAATTTATGCCCAGCTTATTTTCGAAATTTTTGCAGTTTATTAGTCATAAAATATTAAGTATTTTGGTCATAAAATCAGGAGCAAAATCGTTTTAAAGTTTCAGCTCAAAATTAGTCCTTTATCTTTGTTTTACGAGCTTTTCAAGTGTTTTAAAAATGAATTTGCGTGGAAAGTCTTTATAATATGTTTAATATGATTTAATTGAGTATTTAGAGGTCTTAGATGATTTGGCAAGATAATAGTATTAAAGAAAATGGATTTGGTATTAGTTAGTGGTCTGTTTTTATACACAACCAGTTTTGATGAGTACACCCAGACAATTTTCGTTAGTTTCACGTACCAGCTACTGTTCTTGAATTATTTAAGTATTATTGCATGATTTAATTGTTGTCTTACATGTTGAATGATATTAGAATAAGTTTAATTCACATGTGAATATTATTGAAGCATGTTATATGTTACTTTTGTGATTCCTATGAATATGTTAAGTGAATATTATTGAAATATGTTATGAATGTTTGTCAAGGTATTTTTTTATGATTTCTATGGATGTATTGAATGAGAAATTTATCGTGAAAGTTTGATTTTAGTTCAACAAGGATTTTCAAAGAAAAGAATTTTAATGCTAGTAAAATGGGTGCACGTCCTAAAGAATGTTTTATTAAATTAATTAAAAGTGAGACTTCCGCTGATTTGAAATGTTTAGAATTTTAGGGCGTGACATAGCTAGTCGGGCTAGTGCGTCTGCTTGTGTGTTTTCTAATCTCAGTATCTGCTCTATGTACACTTGTTGGAATAGTGAGATGAGGTGCGCCACTATCTTTTGGTATAACACCATTTTTTGTCCTTAGCTTCGTATTCTCCCTGGACTTGCGATATTATTAGCACGAAATCTCCAAAAATTTGCAGTATGGTTTCCCCCACAGCTAATGATAATGATTAGGGTCATAATGGCATGTTTTAGCACTCATTTCTATATTCTTTTGGTGATATTATGTTCATATTTTACCCTAATATGGTATAAATTGTGTATTTAACACTTTTCGGCTAGAAAGTTGTGATTGTAGGTAAAAATGAGCAAAATAGGGAAGAAACAACCAAGATTAAGAAAAGTCCGAATTTTGGAGTTGAGCAAAATGGAGAAATTAATATTCCATGTTCAAGAGCTTGAAGAGAGGGTCACAACGAAAGAAGAATCGATTCGATCGGAGTTCTAGAGCTCAAGATATGATAAAAACGAGGAAGTCACGCATCAACCGAGACTAAGGCCTCGGTCGATAGGACCCCTTCATTAGAAGGCAGCCTCCACGCGACCAAGTCACCTGGAAAGACACGAACGGAGTGAATGAGCTGTCGACCAGCTCGGACGGCAGACGCTCAATTCTTGCGCGATAGAATGTTACCTTGTCGACCAAGTGGTCGACAGTCCTACAGTTCTTGGGCGACAGCAGTTCAGATACTCAGATTTTCAGGGCTATTTTCGTATTTTTGCGTGTTTTAATGAAGGGCATCTTAGTCAATGATCCAAGGGCACTATATATACTTCCATCTCAGATTTTCAAAGGGACTTTTATCATTTTCTTAGATTCACTTACATCATATATTCTCTCACTAGATTAGGAGAAGTTAGAGGTAGTTTCCAATTGGGTGTTCTTAGATTACCATTTACGATTTCTACGATTACTTTGGATCTACCGTACGGATCATCAATCCGTCTTCTCCAGCATTCTTAGCATAGCTCAAGCTACATTTCTACCATTCAGTTTTCAATTTCTATTGTCGGATCGATTTTTAGCTTCTAGAGGTAATATTGTATCTTTTCAATTTCATTGTAATAGGTAAATTCTTGTATACTCTTTATAATTCCTGCATAATGATGATAGTAGTTACTTCAATTTCTCTTTTTTTTTACCAAATTAGCCATAGACTAATTCCTTTGTGTGTTGTTTATGTTGATCTTATGAATGCTTGAGATGTTGTATGATCATTTCTCTATTTTGATGGTTTGTATGAATGCTTATATGCATAATTGATTGTATGGGCCATTAGGACTTTGTCTCATACGAGAGTTGGGCTATTTTCCTAAACATTCTTGTTATTAGGCCATTGCATACTAAGTGTTTGTTGAAATTCCTAAGATAGTGAGAATTACCTTAGTGAATTGGAAAGACAATTAGAGTCTCTTATGTGCATTTAGGGAGACCTTTGCATGTTAGAGTGACATGCCTATTGATTGGACAATACCTCAATGCATGAGTAAGTGATACTTCACCACAAGAAACATAGGATAGTACACTAATACACTTCTCACACAACTTGCTCACTTTGTGAATCAAGGTGATAGGTAGTTTACTTGTTTGACGCGCTTGTAGACGATAGATACCTTATCCCCTTTACTTGCTTTGTGTTTTTGAATTAGGAACAATAATCTTACCTTACAAATACCCCTCTCCCTGTGTTCGATATAAAATAAACATGGTTAAGCTAGCCATTACAATAACGATCGTGTACACTTGCTCATAGACACCGAATAGGCAAACAAGTTTTTGGCATCGTTGCCGGGGAGACGATGAGTTTGTTCGGTTGTTTGATTTTTTGTTCTTGTTTTTTATTTTTGAACTATTTTGGTGTGAGAAGTTTTGATACTTAATTCTTTTTAGGTGTATGCACACAAGAAGGAGATCTTCTACCCTTTGAATTAGATCTTGAGAATAGCTTAAGAAGAAGAAGGAGAGAAGCTCGTTTGAATCAAATCAACATGGAGAATAATATGAATGAAGCTCGAGATGAGATAAGAGAAGAAGAGCCCTTGAGAGGACAAGCACATCAAGGAGAAGAGAATTTTGCTCAAAGAGTGATTCCACTCCAACCACAACCTTTACCACACCAATATTAACCTTATCCACCGCCAAATCAACCTTACTACCCACCTCAATATCTCAATTACCCAAATTACCCAATGAATCAACCATACTATCCACCACCACCACATAATTACCCATACTATCCATATCCACCACCACCTCAACACCAAAGACCACAAATCGTAAACCCACCTCAAAACCATGAACCATTTCTGCGAGACTACTTTGAGCCGAGAGTTAATGAGCAATATGATGGAATAGAAAGACCTCCGGTTGATGCTGAAAAGTTTATGCTTAATACGAATCTTTTGAAGTTGTTAAAGGAGTCTCCATTCGAAGGATCGAGTGATCGAGAAGACCCAAATGCTCATCTTAATAACTTCATGGAGATATGTGATATGATCAAGTACAAAGGAATGTCGGATAGTGAAAAGAAGCTCCATTTCTTTAATTTTACATTGACCGGGAGAGCTAAAGCATGGATTCGAGCCTTGAACCCTAAAGCTGCCACATGGGAAGAGTTGAGTTCCCAATTTCTTAAGAAATTTTACCCTCCATCAAAGATGCTAAAGGCTAGGGAAGAGATAAAGAATTTCCGACTCAAGGCGAGAGAAACCATATCTAGTGCATGGGAGAGGTACCAAACCTTGTTGTTGGCTTGTCCTCAACATGGTTTAAGGGATGAAGATATACTTTTGACGTTCACCATTTGATTGCATGAAGGAGACAAGAATTACTTGAATTCTTATACCGGAGGCTCGGTTTGGACGAAGACCTTTCGTCAAGTGAATGAAATCATAAAAAATATTGCTACAAATGATGCTTTCCAAAGAGAAGCTAATAGTGGAACGGGTGATCGAGTTGCACTTCTTGAGGAAAAGATGACAAATGTGATAAATTTGGTCTATGGAGGCCAAAACCAAAACCAAGCTCCAGCTCCTAGAATGTGCTCCAATGGATCTTTAATGTCGTGCTAGTCAAAAAGACCAACAAGACATGGTGATTGTGCATCGACTTCATTGATCTAAATGATACATCTCAAAAGGATAATTTTTCAATGTCCCACATCGATCACTTAGTGGATAATACAGAAGGGCACAAATGATGTCCTTCATGGATGCCTTTGCAGGTTACAATCAAATTCCGATAGCAGAAAAAGACATAAATCACATTACCTTCCTCACTGAAAAAAACATGTACAGCTGGAAGAGAATTTCATTTTGCTTGAAGAATGTTGGGGAACATATCAACGCCTAGTGAGTAAGATGTTCACCAACCAGATAGGGAAGACCATGAATGTTTACATAGTCAATATCGTCGTTAAAAGTGTACGATGAGGTAATAAATATGGGTTAAGGTTATCACTGTAATGCCCCTTTCTATACTGCCTTTATGGTAAAGATTGGGGAAGGAAGCATGGGGGTCATGATCAGCTGGGGAGGTAGGGGGTTCCTGGGATAGAGGATCTGGGTTAAGGGTTTGTAGGGCAGCTGATGGCTCACCAGAGGCAGCTAATTTCTCTGGTTCATTGCCAGCTGGGAATGTGGATGGAGAGGGGTCAACTGGTATGTTGGAGGTGGAAGGTTGTTTTGGATATAGAGATAGGTGAATTGGAAGTAGAGGTGTAATGAATGGGAGATTGTCTGGGAGATGGAGGGAGTTGGTACTGACCTTAGCGGCTAGGCGTAGACTTGGGCCGCAGATGGGGAAGCCTCCTCAGATGAGGTAAGATGGACCACTTCTTCAGACCTCTGCTGGGGTCTCTACTCTACTGTTGCTGCTGCTGGTTCAACCTCTGCCTCAGCACCAAGAGGTCCTGAGTAAATCTCAAAGTAAGGTGAACCACTACGTTGTTCCTTATTAGAAGCTTCATCAACCAACATAGTGGTCCTGGCAGCAGTAGAGTCCTTCCTTCGTCTGCTCAGAGGTGCATTGTCTTCATCTTCCTCTTCCCTTTCCTCAAAGGAAAGCTGCCTCCTGGACTTCTTCGAATTCCTCTTTCTAGCTTGGTCAGCAGAGTGCTGAGCCTTTCTCTTCTGCTTTTTCTTTTTACCAGCAGAAGGTGCCGTGGCTGCTGGGACAGCTGGAGCAGGTTGAGCAGCTGCGGGACCATCCTCTGCATCAGAATCAGATCTCCAAGGGCTTTGGCATCCTTTCCCCAGATGAATTTTGAGCTGGAGTAGTCAATGAACCAATCCCTGTCCCATTAAAACTCAGACATCACACGATGCAAGAAGATGTGATCTTTGTGCTGGAGCACTTGGTCTTCAATTCATAGACTGAATGCCCACCAATCCTTTCACTCGAGAATCGTTGAGCCTCCTGCTCCAGGCGATACAAAATCAGCCCAACCCAGTCATTTGGGACTATATCCAGAATGGCACGAGCAACACTCAGGCGACGTTTAGTGAGCACATCCAAACTCTGCTGCTCTGCCATTATGACTTTCACCACAATGTCCAACAAGAACCTATACTTCCTCCGAAGCATGTTCTTCTTCAAAACTGCGGTTTTACCTCAATAACTTCTCCTTTCCATCATCCTGAAGGTCTCAAGATGATCATCTCCTTTTAGGTGATGGGATCCACCCCAGTGGAAGAAATACCAAATCACTCATCAACATTTACTTTCATCAAGGCAAGTCTGAGTGCTCCACTCTGGAATGAATCGCTTTGCCACTGAACCTTGAACGAATCAGAAAGTGCATAGCATACGTGTTCAGGGTCTTCTTGTCTGGAGGCACCATGGAAGTGAAGGTTTTAAGATTTAGGGCTTAGAGCAGGTTGAGGATTTCTCATGCCTCTTGATGACGAGTCGTCTCGAAATCCACACACATTTAAGCATACGTAAGCTTGAGCATCGCATCTGTTGGGAAATGATTAATAAAATGTTTTGATTTAATCCCAAAGATTCCCCTGATAAGCTAAAAGGTTGTAAAGCTTAGAAAAATAACCTAACTGTTAGGAGGCTATCTCAAAAATTTAGAAAAACTAAGTTGAAAAAATCAGGCTACCTTAAGATAGAATAGCCTGATGTAGTTAAGACTAGCCTGATTTTTAGTTAAGAAATACACCCACCTCTGAAGAAAGGCACCCCAGGAGACTGAGTATAAGTGACCTGACAAACTCACCTGAAGGACAAGCCTGATGCATTTAATACACTTCAGTATTAAATGAGAGTAGTTGCAACACTTAAATGAAGTGTTAAATGCAACAAATGGAATGTTCTAAGTCACCCGATGAAAAGACAGAAGACTTCAATATAACCGTTTGACTGGACTGAAGAACAATTAAGTCAGACTAATGAGAAGCTGCCACCTATGTAAGGACCTGACACAAAAGATGACCTGTCAGTACCAAGTTCAGAAGCAACCAACAACTAACAACCTAGGATGGCACAGTTTTCAAAGGCGGCAACATTAACTCTAAGCAGGCATTTAATGAGCATTCAACCATTAATTCTTAAGTGTTGACTATCCAAAATCTGAAGAAGATCTTGAAGAACTTTGGACTACAACATTTGATATATTTGACAATTCCAAAATCTGAGAAAGATTTTGAAGAACGTTGGATTACCAAAATAGCTTAATTTGAAACTATCTCTCCAACGGATAGTCATTCAAATTAAGTCTATAAATACAGTAGTTGAAGAAGAAGCTAAGTATGGGAAACTCTCAAGCTCATTTGATAATTTAAAGTTCTGCAAAGTTCATCTCTATTATCAAGCACACAAAATTACTCTAGTTTCCCAAGTGCTCACATTGTTTAAGAGCTCAACTCTGTAATTAGGCTTACACTGTAATATCCTTAGAAGCCTACTGAGATAACCCAACCTAGACATTGTTCATCATTGTAAAGGGTTATCTCAACCTTAGTTGGAGAACTCAAGCTCTTAAACTGAAATAGGTTCATGGCTGTGAGTTGGAAGAAAGTAAGCTGAGTAGTGTCTCAGTCTGAAATCTTTAGAGGACTTGGACATAGTGAAAATTCTAGAGAAAAAGAGAAGTTGTTCTTGATCAGTGCACATTGTCACTCTAAAACAAGGAATCCCTGAGGTTAAGGAATTCTCCTGTTAAATCAGGAAAAGTGGATGTAGGAGAGTTTAACTCTGAACCACTATAAATCCCCTGTGTTCTTACTGCTTCACTCTTTTGTGTGTGTTGATAAATCTTTGAAAAGGTGTTTAATTAATCCGCTGCGAAATTTCTACTCTGATCAAATACACAGGCAACTTGTCAGGGGACCTTTCAAGTCCACTGATATTTTAACAGGTCACTTACAGGTGTATTCCCCCCCCATACACCTGTTATTGTTTATCTGGGACCAACATGTGGTATCAGAGCAGGGGTTCTAAGAACCACTGCCTTGCCATATCATTAATGGTCATTTGAACTGATCTGACTAACTCTTTTCAAAGTATTTTCTAAAAATTTCTACTCAAGCAGAAGGATCAACCAACACAGGGAACACAGCCACGGGAGTAGCCAATACCAATGTGGTTGGGAGTTCAGACTCCAACATGAGAACCAATCCTCTCAATCATCTATCACATCACAAGCTGCTCCAGTTTTCAGTAGAAGGCTATGACTTCTGGAAGATCAGGATGAGGGCTCACCTAGCCTGTATACATGATGAAATGCTCAGGGTCATTACCAGAGGTCCTTTCGACTTTATGACTGCTAATTCTAGGATCACACAAGCTCAAATCAATGATCCTAGAGAAGAGTAGCCTAAGGATGAAGATGACTTCACTGCTGATGAAAGGAAGACACATAATCTCAACTTTGTAGCAATGAATATATTATACACAAGCATCCCTGACTCTGTCATGGGAAGGGTTGTTCATTGCACAACTGCAAAAGAGATTTGAGATACTTTGGCCCTCCTGTGTTAAGACACTGACAAAATCAAGGAGAACAAATTGTCAGTGGCAGTTCAAAAGTATGAATAATTCACAATGGAATCAAATGAAACCATTGACAAACTTGATGGCAGGTTCACGGACATCATGAATGAGATAAACTCCCTTGGAAAGGTTTATACCAAAAGGGAGGTTGCTATTAAAAATTCTCAGGGGACTCTCACCTAGGTGGGATGTTTACTCTATCATGATGCATAATACAAAGGACTTCTCCAACATGTCCATGCAACAAGTATTGTCAGAACTCAAGGCTTATGAGTTTGATTTGAATAGGAAAAGAGCTACAGAAGAGTCTTCCTCCTCTGAGAAAGGAGTAGCTTTCAAGGCAAGAAGTTCTGAGGTAGAATCAACCAAGATCAAGAAGGTGAACAAGCCATGCAAGTCACAGAGCAAAGCTGAGCTGAAAGAAGAAATGAACCTTCTAGCAAGAAGGTTTGAAAAGCTAAATTCATGATTAGGAAAATACAAGAGATACTATCAGGACACCAAGGAGAAGAAGTCCAGGTTTACTCCCAAGGATGAGAAGGAGCCTAAGAAAGAAGTTAAGAGAATTCACAAAGGTGAAGAATCCACCTCAAAGTCAGATTCCAGAAGAAAAGATAAGGAAGAAGCTGATGATGATACCAAGAGATGCTACCAATGCAACAAGACAGAGCTCTTTCAATATGACTGCCCCCAGCTGAGTACTAAGGAGAGAAAGGAAAGGCAAGCTAAAAGGGAGAGGAGATTGGAAAGAATGGCAATGGTGGCAGAAGATGAGCAAGTTGCAAGCTTATCTGAGGAAATGTTCACTGATAGTAGTGATGATGATCTTTGCCTCACGGCCAATGAGGAACCTGAGGTACAATCCCAACTCTGTCAATTGAAAGAACACTTACCTGAGCCTAGCTCAGAGTCAGCAGGGGACCTCAACCTTCAGTTCTCCTTAGAACTATATATGTTTGACTTCTCCTGGTTGCAAGAAGTATACCTCACTCTTGAGGAAGAAAATAGGAATCTAGCCACTGAAAACTCCAAGCTAGCTGAGTCTGAGAATGAGGCAGACCTTGCTTCAGTATCCCAAACCATTGCCCTGACAAATGAAGTGGAAACACTTATGAGTCAAGTCAGTGCGAAGGATGAATTGATCAGGGGACTGACTAATGATCAGATCAGGCTAGCTAGTGAAAAGAATGAGCTAGTGATCCAAGTCAAAACTCTAATCAGTAATGTAAATATGCTAAAAGAATCTGAGGATCATCTCTTGAGAAAATTAGAGGCTTTGAATAAACCCTCTCTTGCTATAGAGGAAATCCTGAGCCTACAAAATAGATCAGACAGCAGACATGGGATAGGTTTCATCCCATGCACATCCTCAGAAGGGCCTCTCAACACTGCATCTACTAGCAGTGGAGAGAGAGTGTTTGTAAGGTCATCTGAGAATCCCAGAAAAACCCTTGATAAGGGCAAAAGGCCTGCTGAAATAACTGAGGAGGTGATAGTGCCTTGTAGGCCTATTGAAAGGGCTAGACCAGCCTATGCACCTATCAGGATAGACTCCAAGAAGAATCAATTTCAAAGAAGAAATCAACCTTCAATAAACAAGTGGAGTAGTGTTCAGCACACCTATCCTCAACCTAGATATTCTCCCAGGAGACAATCTAGGCAAAGGACAAACAGTCTTGAACCCACTGTCAGGGGAGTTGATAGAAGGGTTCACTATAAGGGACCTCCCTCATATGTACCCTATGAGAGGAACTATACCCTTCCTTATAAACAGCATTTCAGGCCACCTGCACCAAGATCTTCTAGGAACAGGAGGAATGTCAGGCCACCTGTTCCACAGAGGACCAACACTTATAGACAATCAATTCCTAGGGCATAAAGGGAGCCCACTGTCTATGAAGATGTTTATGGGAGAAGAATCAGTCAGTCCAAAGTAATTAGGACTGTTAAGCTGATTTGGATCCCAAAAGGTACAGCTAACCAAACAGGACCCAACACAAGATGGGTACCTAAGAATTAATTTTTATGCAGGACTCTTTGGAATCTTAAGATGATTGGTACCTAGATAGTGGTTGCTCAAGGCATATAACAGGCAACCACAGTTTCCTGACAAACTACAAAAAAAAAAAGGACCACATGTCACTTTTGGTGACAACTCCAAAGGAATAACAAAAGATTATGGTACCCTGATGATAAGGTCAGTCCAGGTAACATATATATGGTATGTCAGTGGACTAAAACATAACCTGCTTTCTATAACCAATTTTGTGATAAAGGTTATAATCAGGTAACATATGTATCGTATGTCAGTGGACTAAAACATAACCTGCTTTCTATAAGCCAATTTTGTGATAAAGGTTATAATGTTGAGTTCTCAAGTAACCTGTGTTGTGTGAGAAATGCATCAAACACACAGGTACTACTAACAGGGTCAAGGAAAGGAAATGTTTATCTTGCAGATTGGAGATCATGTCCAGAAGAGACCTGTCTCATTGCCAAAAGCTTAAGTGACCTGACTTGGCTATGGCACAGAAGACTCAATCACCTGAACATCAAAACACTCAATAAGATATCAAGGCTGAGTCTAGTGGAAGGGATACCTAATGAGGTGTTCAACAAGGATCACATTTGCAAAGCTTGCCAAGAAGGGAAGCAAATTAGAGCCTCATTCAAGAGTAAACCAAATCCCTCCACTGACAGTGTACTCCAACTAATACACATGGACCTATTTGGACCTGTTACACCAGCCATCATCAATGGAAGCAAGTACACACTGGGTGATGACTTTTACCTGAACTACTAAAGAAGATATCAAATGGAAGCAAGTACACATGACTTGGGTGATCTTCATGTCTAGCAAGAAGGAAACTCAACTCAGGCTACCTGAACTACTAAAGAAGATATCAAATGAAAAGGGTATGTCTATTGTCAAGATAAGATCTGATAAAGTTACTGGGTTTATTAATTCCATTATTACTGACTTTGGCAATAAGTTAGGTATATCCCATGAGACCTCAGATGCAAGAACACCCCAACAAAATGGGATAGCTGAAAGAAGAAACAGGACACTAAAGGAGGCAGCCAGAACCATGGTTGCTGATGCACAAATTCCAAAAGGTTCTGGGCTGAAGCCATTCATACAACCTGCTACACTCAAAACAGGTCCATGCTCAGCAAAACTCAAGGCAAAACCCCCTATGAGCTATGGAGTGGTAGGAAACCTCAGGTATCCTACTTACATATATTTGGCTGTAAGTTTTTCATTCACAACAATGGGAAGAGGTAATTGAAAACCTTTGATAGCAAACCTGATGAAGGAATCTTCCTTGGATATTCCCAAATCAGTAGAGCTTTCAGGGTATATAATCTTAGAACCCTTGTGGTGGAAGAAACACCCCATGTTATCTTTGATGAATCTACTCTTGAGTCCATGAGAGATCAGGCCATCAAGGATATCACTGATAAAATGACAAGCCTGACCCAGGATAAGTCCACTGACAAGTCAGTGGATGCATATCTTCCAACATGGGACAACCAAGGATCAGAGGAGTCAAGAGGCTTCACACAGAGGACAAACCATCCTGAGGAAATCAACAATGATGGAAATGAACTGAATGACACAATCCCAGCTCCTCAGGTAACATCTGTCAATGAAGAAGATTGCCAAGTTGAGAAAGACACTGAGCATAACATTCAGGGGGAAGCCAGATTAGACTGTGCTAACAACTTTGAAACAATCTTGAATGATGACTCAGGACTCCTTCCCTCTGCTCTTTCTCCTGACTTACTTAATATTGTCCAATCTAGTTACTCAATCCCAGAAGAAGGGATATCCCCTGTGGATAACCCCACTGAGAGAGGTCAATCCAAAAGAAGCTGGTTGATTGATCATCTAATCAATCAGATTCCTGGAGATCCTAACCTTGGAGTCAAGACTAGAAGTTTTCATTATGAAAATGCTCTCTTTTGTTGTTTTCTATCAGCACAAGAACCCAAGACAATAGAGGAAGCATTAAAAGATCCTAACTGGATCATTGACATGGAAGAAGAGCTCAACCAGTTTACAAGAAATCAAGTATAGGAGCTAGTCAAGAGGCCTAAGCATGCAAACATAATTGGAACCAAATGGGTCTTCAAAAACAAGAACGATGAAAATGATGACATTGTAAAAAATAAAGCAAGGCTGGTGGCAAAAGGGTACTCTCAAGTGGAAGGATTTGACTATGATGAAACATTTGCACCAGTAGCCAGATTAGAGGCTATCAGGCTATTCCTTGTATATGCTGCCCACAAGAAGTTCAAGGTTTATCAAATGGATGTCAAAAGTGCATTCCTCAATGGGGTCCTGAATGAGCAAGTCTATGTGGAACAACCCCTGGGTTTGAGGAAGGCAACAAAGTGTATAAACTTAGGAAAGCCTTATATGGCCTGAAACAAGCCCCAAGAGCCTGGTATGACACCTTGTCATAGTTTCTCTTGGAGCATGGTTTCACTATGGGGAGTGTTGACAGGACACTTTTTAGAATCAGGCATGGAGATGACATCCTCCTGGTTCAGATCTATGTGGATGATATCATCTTTGGATCACAAAATGAAGACCTGTGCACAAGATTCTCACATCTCATGAAAGGAAAATTTGAGATGTTCATGATTGGAGAGATGAATTTCTTCCTTGGATTGTAAGTCAGGTAGTCCCCTGAAGGAATATTCATCAATCAAGCCAAATACACCAGGGAGCGGATACAAAAGTTTGGTTGCAGCCCAAGCAAGGTGGTCAGGGTACATATGAATACCAACACAAAACTTGAACCTGAAGAAGAAGGAGTAGCTGTGAATCAGACTACCTATAGAGGAATCATTGGATCTCTTCTATACCTCGCAACAAGCAGGCCTAACATCACTCATGCTGTAGGGATCTGTGCAAGATATCAGGTGAGTCTTAAGAAAAGTCACCTGGAAGCCACAAAGAAAATTCTAAGATATCTCAAGGGTACTGTCAATATGGGACTTTGGTACCCCTCTGATGATAATTTTGAACTAACAGGCTACTCAGATGCTGACTATGGAGGATGCAAAATTGACAGGAGATCAACCACAGGAACCTGTCAGTTCCTTTGAAATAAACTGATTTCATGGTTTTTAGAGAAGCAAAGTTCAGTAGCAACAAGCACTACTGAAGCTGAATATATGGCAGCAGGAAGTTGCTGTGCTCAAATCTTGTGGATAAGGTAGCAACTAACTGACTATAACATCCAGGCCAACGAAGTACCCATCTTCTGTGATAACAACAGTGCAATAGCAATATCACAGAACCCTGTGCTTCACTCAAGATGCAAACATGTGGATATAAGGCATCACTTCATCAGAGACCATGTGGAGAAGAAAGACGTTTGTCTTGTGAAAATCCACACTGACAAACAAAGGGCTGACATACTCACAAAACCTCTGGCTGAAGCTAGGTTCCATGAGCTATTAGTGGAGTTAGGATTACTTGATCCTGGATCAGGAAATTGATCAGAGGACTTAACTCAGAGTGAGTCATTTATCAAATCTAACAGACTCACAGGCCACTAATCTAGGCGAAAGGGTAAAACTTACATCAGTGGACTCAGCTGATAAGGTCCACTGATATCTTTAGGCCCTATAATAGTTAGTGGAACTCACTCCACTGATTAAAGAAGAAGTCCACTGAAAGTACCTGGACTGAGGAAAGTCCACTGTCAACTCCAGTGAGACATTCTCTGACTGGCAGTTACTTTATTGGTAACTGTGCCTACTGTGCATTAAATACAATAGTAAGTGTGCAGTAAAATCTCGGGAGACGTATTTGAGAAGGTTTTTCTCATGAAAAGCCCCTTTTTAAACAGTCATCTGATTAGGTTCATAATTGTATGATTTTGCATCCATTTCACTACGGTTTTGATGTGCTTATATTCATATTTGACCCTAAAATGCTGTACTTTGTGCATTTAACCCTTTTTGGCTAGAAAGTTATGTTTTGTAGTGAAAATGAGCATAACCGGCGAAAGATGAGCAAGTTCGTAAAAATCCAGAATTTGTGAGTTGATCCAATAGAGGCAAATGATATACCATGTCGAAGAGTTCGAATAGAGGGTCTCAATGGAAAAAGAATCGATTCAATCAGAGCTCTATAACTCAAGATATGAAGAAAATAAGAAAGTCGAGGATCGACCGGAACATGCCAGCCTGGACCGCGCGTCCACCAGCTTCGGACCACCCGATGGATCTCTGGACCGTGCGACTATGAGGGCATGCGCACGCGCGCACGATCTTTACCGTGCGTCCACCTCCACGAGACCGCGCGCCACCTTGGTTCTGCACAACTTTGAAGGGCTATTTCGTCTTTTCATGCGTTTAATGAGGGATATAATGGTCCAAGCCTAAAGGGTACTATATCTACTTCATACTTCAGACTTCTTAGATCATTCCACATATCATCATTCACTCTCTAGATTCTTAGAAGTTAGGGGAAGTTACTAGTTGGGTTCATTAGATTTCTTCACACAATTTTGTCGATTACTTTTGATCTACCGTACGGATCATTAATCTGTTTATTCCTGCACTCTCATCACATCAAGAACTATATTTTAACCGATTGAATTTTAATTTCATTGGCAGATCATTAGATAGATTTTCAAGGTAGTGAGTATCTTTACCACTTCTCTTGTAATAGATAAGACTTTACAATTTCTCTTTAATTTCATTGCTATGATGATTGTAGTTAGCTTAATTGTTCATTTGTTATCCAAATTAGCCATGGGGTAATACTCTTTTTCATTGGTTTATGATTCCTATGGAGTAAAATAGTGCTATTGTTGATCTTATGATTGTTATGAAATGTTGGATGATTAATTCTCTATATTGATGATATGTATGAATACTTGGTATGCCTAATATATTATTAGGGCCATTAGGGAAGTAGCAATATATGAGAATTGAGCTATTTTCTTTAATATTCTTATCATAAGGCCATGCATGCTAGGTGTTTGATGAAATTCCTAGGATAGTGAGAATTACTCTTAGTGAATAGGCACTACAATTAGAGCTTTAATGTGTAATTAGGGAAACCTATGCACTTTGATGAGGCTTTGTCTAATTGATCATCCAATAGATCTTTCCATGATTAAATGATACAACACCATTTGAAACATAGGATAGTACACTAATGCATATTCTCTCCACTTGCTCACTTTTGCAAAAAGGTGATAGGTAGTTTACTATTCTTGACAAGCTTAGTAGATAAGAAACATTTCCCCTTTTATTGATTTGTTAAGTTTTTATTTTGATACAACAATCATACCTTACAATCTCCCATCTCCCTGTGTTCGATATTAAACTTGGTTACCTTGCTACTCCTACTACGATCACGTGCACTTGTGTGTTACACATTTTAAGCAAACAAGTTTTTAGCACCGTTGCCGGGGAGACGGCTAGTTGTTGGGTTTGTTGTTGTTACTCTTTAGTTTTCGAATTTTATACTACTTCTTGTGAGTGTTGATACTTGCTAATTCTTGCAGGATTGTGCTAAATTGAAATGGACGGATACAACTACTCCTCGTATCCTACACATAATACAAATCCTTCTACATCTTACACATGTCAACCTCACACCTACTCAAATGAAGGATACTACCAACACCACTATACATCTCATAACCCATTACCTTCTACATCCTACAATCAAGGAAATTCAAGTCATATCAATGAAACACTATTCCTTATACTCAAGCAATTTGACGACATAAGAAGGGAAGACTTGAGGCATTTTGAAGAGACTAACAAGAAATTTGATGCAATTTGCCGAAGTCAAGGAGCTCAAATAAAGAACTTAGAGGTACAATTGGGACACATGTCAAGGACATGTGGAGAACGAGCTCGAGAATGTAAGTCTTTCTTAATTCAAGCTCAATTGAGAGAAGGGTGTAATGCTATTGAGTTGAGGAGTGGAAGAAGGTATGAAGGACCTAGCATACCTACTTGTGATGAAGATGGTGAAAAGGGGGTAGAAGAGGAAAGGGATGATGATATAGATGTTGGAGTTGGTATGGAATATTGTATTCCACTAGGTGATGAAAATAGGAAGGAAGGGGAGAGTATGGTGGAAGAAGGGATTGTGGAAGAAGGAGAGAAGTGTAAAATTGAAGAGGAGGAAAGATATGTTCCTAAGTGGAAAAGGGTTAGAGAAAAAAGGGAGAAGAAAAATAAGGTGGAAGTAGATGAATGGGGGGTGCCCAAAACCGTGGTGCCCGTTCCATATCCTCAACGGTTTGCTAAGAAGAAGCTTGATAAGTTTAGCAAGTTCTTAGAAGTCTTCAAAAAGCTATACATAAACATTCCTTTCTATGAAGCTTTGGAGCAAATGCCAAGTTATTCAAAGTTTATGAAAGACTTATTAGCCAAGAGAAGAAGAGTGGATGAACCGGAAACGGTAAAGTTGACTAAGGAAAGTAGTGATTCCTTGAAAAGAAAGCTACCTCAAAAGGAGAAGGATCCGGGATGTTTCACAATTGTTTGTGATATGGGAAATGGTATGGTACGTAATGCTCTTTGTGATCTAGGAGCAAGCATTAACTTGATCCTTTCTCGATCTTCAAGAGCTTAGATCAAGGACACTCGAAGGGGCCATCCACAACTCTCCAATTGGCGGATGGCTCAACTACGATTCCTAATAGTTTCATAGAAGATGTTCTTGTAACGATCAAAGACTTCACTTTTCTGACGGACTTCTATGTTCTTGACATGGATGAGGATAAGGACATTCCTCTTATTCCAGGAAGACCTTTCTTGGCAACTGCCCATGCGATAATTGATGTGTACAACAGAGAGTTGACATTGAAGCTTAATGGTGATGAACTTCATTTTTCAATACAAGATGCAATGAAGCATCCAAGGGAGAAATCTTCTTGTAACTCTATTGATGTGGTTGAACTATGTATTCAAGAAGCATTTGAAAATGCTCAAACTCCTTTCTTTACTTCTAACTACGAAATTCCTAACTATAATGAGTTGAATGATAGTGATTGTTTTGTTGATGATGTAGGAAATGAAGATGAAAGGCCCATGGATACTCAAGTGGAAGAGATGCTCATGGAGATCAAGGAGGAAGAAAGTGCAACAAAGGAAGGAGACAAAACAAGCAAGCACAAGGAAGAAGAGGCGAGGATTGTATTGAAGCCTTTGCCCGACCATCTTAAGTATGCCTATCTTGATGACGATGAAAGGTGTCCGGTAATTGTATCCTCTTCTCTTAATGATGATGAACTTGCCAAATTGCTTGTTGTACTTAGAAAGCACAAATCGGTTATAAGTTGTACCATAGATGATCTTAAGGGCGTTAATCCTTCCTTATGCATGCATAGAATACGTCTAGAGGAAAATTGTAAACCTTTGGTCCAACCTCAAAGGAGTGTTAATCATATAATTAAAGAGGTAATCAAGAAAAAGGTCTTGAAATTGCTTGGTGCTAACATGATTTTCCCTATTAGTGATAGCCCTTGGGTGTTACCATTGCACGTTGTTTCTAAAAAGGGTGGCATGACCATAAAAAAAATGGATAATAATGAAGTGATAGCTACAAGAGTTACCACGGGATGGCGTGTGTGTGTTAGCCAAAATCGTGTATGATTTCCAGGCAAGTGAACGTGGTCGTTGTTGTCGTGGCAAGTTAACCAAGTTAAATATAGAACACAGGGAAACGATGCGATATCAAGCAAGCATTGAATGTCTACAAAGGCTAATAGCTAGGAAAGCAAGAAAACCATCAAGGATTCTATCTACAATTGCAAAGTAAAGTAAATCCTAACTATCACCTCAAAGAAGTGAGCAAAAGCGGTGTGTGTGCACGGAAGTAATCCTACTATGGTTCCTCTAGAATCCTATCCATCCTAGCATGTAAAAGGTCTCTTGGTGTCTTAGTCAAGCCAACTAGTGTCTAGATCTCTCTACAACACAAGGTAAGGGCTCTATTGGATGTCTAGATCTCTCTACAACTTCCAACACTCCAATTAAGATGTCTTAGGCTTAATATGCAATTCTCATTGGTCATACAAGCCAAATATCAAACACTTGGTATGCATAAAGTTCTTATAGCTCAATTCTCATTTCATTGCTAAAACATATAAGCCATACATTACAATTAAACATCCCAGGCATTCATACAAGTCATTAATAAGAGAACTAATTCAATAAGATCACTAATTCATGCATAGGATTAACAAGAGACTAAATTCCCATAGTATTCATACAACCATGCAACAAGGATATTAGCCCATGGCTAATTGGAAATGAAAATCAACAATTAAGCTATAGACAAACATTATTATCACTAATATGAAATCAAATACAAGAAATCTTACCAATTGTTGGAGAATTGAAAGACAAGGATCAAACCTTGAAAAACTATCTTCTAATCCAGAATGCAAAATACAAAATTGAACCATACAACTGTAGCTTGAATCTAGAGAAGAATGTAGGAACAAACGGATTGGAAATCCGACGGACGGATTAAAAGTGATTGAATAAAGAAGATTGAATCTAACTAAGAACCCACTAAGTAACTACCTAATTCTCTCTCTAATCTAATCTAAGAACTTGGAATTATGATTAAGATGCCTTGAAAATCTGATCCTTGAGGTATTTATAGTGCCTACAATGTTTAGTCTAAAGTGTCCTTCATTAAACGCGTAAAAAGATGAAAATAGCCTTGAAATTATGGAATTTCGGAACTGCTGCCGAACATGAACTGGAGGGCTACCGATCGTGATCGGCAGTGAGTTCGCGCGGAATGTCAAACTGCCGAACCTCCACTGCACTCCTGTCGATCGTGCGCGAGGTCGCACGTGACGTTATCTGCCGTTCCAGAATGAACCCGCTCGATCTGCATTGACGTGCTGCCGATCCAAGAAGACTTCCTGCCGATCCCACTCCTTAGCTCGGGTCATGCTCGACTCTCCTCGTTTTCGTCATATCTTGAGTTCTAGGACTCCAATTGACTCGATTCTTCTTTCGTTGTGACCCTCTCTTCAAGCTCTTCGACATGGAACATTAATTTCTTCATTTGGCGAAAATCCAGATTTCTGGACATTTCTCGATCGTTCTCGTTTCTTCCCCATTTTGCTCATTTTTATCTATAAACACATCTTTCTAGCCAAAAAGGGTTAATAGCACAATATATACCATATTAGGGTCAAATATGAACATAAGCACACCAAAAGAATACAGAAATGAATACAAAAACATGCAATTATGACCCTAATCACACCCCCAAACTAGATTGTTGCTCGTCCTCGAGCAACGAAGCATTAAGATAGGGGAATAAGTGTATCAATGAAGCATCAAGTACAAGTCAAATGCCATAGAATCATAGCTCAATATCAAACAAGTCTAAAATGCAATTTCATCCAAATAACTATCGAAATCAAATCAATAAACATATTGTCAAGTCAATGAGTCATAACCCTCTCAAGATAAGTGTTTCACTCAACCCTCAAGTGTTTATGCTTTCTCGTACCTCACACAACATGCAAATACTACCATAATCTTAGCTCATATCTCAAATTCTCCACCACTTGAAATGACAATTAACTTACACATCATTGAGGACTTTTAAAGGTTGTAGTGTTGGCCAAAGCCAAGTTCTAGAGTATATTGCACATGTGTGGAACTCACATCTAAGAAATATCGTCCGTTTAAGATTGAAATGGGCATAAATGGCTCAAAACCTCACGGGTATAGGGTGATCATGACTCATCTCATATCAAAAAAATGTTCATATCATCAAAATCTCAAGTATCATCAAATCTATAGCACAAAAGACAAGATAAGAATCAAGCCATAACTGCACTACATCCAACATGAACTTTCAACTCATCCACACAACCATAAACATATCTCATGCCACACTACTCAGAGCTAGCAACAATATTGTAATCATAACAAGCAAAAACAAATCATCAAAATAAGCATATGGTCTAAAAACATCATAGAAGCACTAGAATCATCCTAAGCATAGCATTGCAATGAGATTTGCGAAACGAAGACACCCCCCCAAACTTTTTTGGACCATAGGTCTAAAAAGTTTGGCAAAGTGGAGAAAAGATCATGCAATGCTCAAATCAAAGCACAATACCACAAGAATCACACTTAAGCTCAAAATCGCAATCTAAAATCAAACAAGCTAAACCTAGGAATGGAAACACATAGGGAGAGATAAGTGTAAAGACATACCTTGAGTTGGGATTAAGAATAGGAAAGTGAATTGCCACTTACACGAGAATGTCCTTCTTGGCCAAGTAGGAAGAGAAATCTCCTCGTCACACCTTCTCAAGCTCACAAATGTCATTGCAAATCTACAATTTGAAGAACGAACACACCCCCAAAACTTTTTCGGATCAAGGATCCTAAAAGTTTGGAAAAGAGTGATGAAAATAGGATTTGCAATGAATCAATGACCAATAAAGCATATATAAGCTCAACTAAACCAAGAAATCACCATATATAACAAGAGGCAACACCCCCAAACTAGGGTAAATCACATGCACCAACCAAGATAAGAAAACCCACTACCTCATATAAAGCAAATCCAAACAAATAAGATATCTCAACTACAAAGCAAACCTAATAAGCAAGAAAATTTTAGGATGGGTTGCCTCCCATCTAGCACTTGGATTTAACATCCCCTAGCCGGACGACACCAATGTTAGCTAAATGGCCAAAGGATATTTGGCATCCACCCCATCAAATATCAATCTCATAGCTTCATGATCAAGAAAACAAGTAGGATTTCTACCCCAAACCCCTACTTTCCTTATCTATTTGAAATTATAAGCTCATGCATTATCTTCTTCTTCTCAACCTAATCCACCCCCATTTCCTAATATCAAAATTGTTCTAGAGGATTCTTAATTCAACCTTTGAATCAAATATATCAAGAGGCAAGACAAAATCAATATGAACAACATTATCAATGTAAGCATAAGTGGAAGAGTTTAAGGGATTAGAAATGCTCATTTCCCCTTGAAGCTCATCTTCCACTTCATTTTGTTGTTTTTCCTCCATGAAGCTCATGTCCATAGGTGGACATTCATCTTCCTCTTTTTTGATGATTTGAATGACCTCTATCCTCTTCACCATAATTTGGTCCTTTTTATCATCCTCCCCTTCTTTTTCTCGTTCATCTTCTCCTTGATTCCTATCAAGTCTAACACAAGAAGTAGAATCATAAATATCCATATTAAGAGATATAGAATGAATAGTGAAAGAAGAAGGATCATAAGATCTTTTATCATTGTAGTGCAAGATTATTTGACATCTTCATCTTTCAAATCCTTATTCTCTTCAAGAAATCTATCAATTTGATCATATACGTCTTCTTTCGGTTCATCTTTCTCTTTCTCTTCTTTTTCTACCTCTTTTTCCTTACTTTTGGAAGTAGGAGAAGGATATGAGTATGGATATGGATAGGGAGAATAATAAGGATAGGGATAATGGTATGGATGGTGGTAGGATTGTTGAGGTGGAGATTGATATGGGTATGGTGAATATGGATGAGGTTGATATGCGTATGGTTGAGGAGGATATGTGTATTGTGGATGATACGAGTAATGGTTGTATCCGTCCATCTTCAAGTAAGTTCACTCCTACAAAAATAAGCAAGTATCAACACTCACCAAGAAAAATCAAGATCAAACAAATAAATGAAATAAAGAAAAGAAATGTAAACAATCAACACCAACTTAACAACGAAATCTTTTCCCCGGCAACGGCGCCAAAAACTTGTTTGCCAAAATCGTGTATGATTTCCACGCAAGTGAACGTGGTCGTTGTTATCGAGGCAAGTTAACCAAGTTAAATATCGAACACAGGGAAACAATGCGATATCAAGCAAGCATTGAATGTCTACAAAGGCTAATAGCTAGGAAAGCAAGAAAACCATCAAGGATTCTATCTACAATTGCAAAGCAAAGTAAATCCTAACTATCACCTCAAAGAAGTGAGCAAAAGCGGTGTGTGTGCATTGAAGTAATCCTACTATGGTTCATCTAGAATCCTATCCATCCTAGCATGTAAAAGGTCTCTTGGTGTCTTAGTCAAGCCAACTAGTGTCTAGATCTCTCTACAACATAAGGTAAGGGCTCTATTGGATGTCTAGATCTCTCTACAACTTCCAACTCTCCAATTAAGAGGTCTTAGGCTTAATATGCAATTCTCATTGGTCATACAAGCCAAATATCAAACACTTGGTATGCATAAAGTTCTTATATCTCAATTCTCATTTCATTGCTGAAACATATAGGCAATACATTCCAATTAAACATCCCAAGCATTCATACAAGTCATTAATAAGAGAACTAATTCAATAAGATCACTAATTCATGCATAGGATTAACAAGAGACTAAATTCCCATAGTATTCATGCAACCATGCAACAAGGATATTAGCCCATGGCTAATTGGAAATGAAATTCAACAATTAATCTATAGACAAACATGATTAACACTAATATGAAATCAAATACAAGAAATCTTACCAATTGTTGGAGAATTGAAAGACAAGCATCAAACCTTGAAAAGCTATCTTCTAATCCGGAATGCAAAATACAAAACTGAACCGTACAATTGTAGCTTGAATCTAGAGAAGAATGTAGGAACAAACGGATCAGAAATCCGACGGACGGATCAAAAGTGATTGAATAAAGAAGATTGAACCTAACTAAGAACCCACTAAGTAACTACCTAATTCTCTCTCTAATATAATCTAAGAACTTGGAATTATGATCAAGATGCCTTGAAAATCTGATCCTTGAGGTATTTATAGTGCCTACAATGTTTAGTACAAAGTGTCCTACATTAAACGAGTAAAAAGATGAAAATAGCCCTGAAATTATAGAATTTCGGAATTGCTGCCGAATGTGAACTGGAGGGCTGCCGATCGTGATCGGCAGCGAGTTCGCGTGGAATGTCAAACTGCCAAACCACCACTGCACTACTGTCGATCGCGATCGCGCGCGAGGTCGCTCACGACGTAATCTGCCATTCTTGAATGAATTCGTGCGATTTGCGTTGACGTGCTGCCGATCCAAGACAACTTCCTGCCGATCCCACTCCTTAGCTCGGGTCATGCTCGACTCTCCTCATTTTCGTCATATCTTGAGTTCTAGGACTCCAATTGACTCGATTCTTCTTTCGTTGTGTCCCTCTCTTCAAGCTCTTCGATATGGAACATTAATTTCTTAATTTGGCCAAGCTCCAGATTTCCAGACTTTTCTCAATCTTGCTCGTTTCTTCCCCATTTTGCTCGTTTTTATCTATAAACACATCTTTCTAGCCAAAAAGGGTTAATAGCACAATATATACCATATTAGGGTCAAATATGACCATAAGCACACCAAAAGAATATAGAAATGAATACAAAAACATGCAATTATGACCCTAATCATTGTGCGTGGACTATAGGGAATTAAACAAAGCAACTTGTAAGGACCGCTTTCCTCTACCGTTTATAGACCAAATGCTGGATCATTTGTGTGGATATAGCTATTATTGTTTCCTTAATTGTTACTCTGGCTACAATCTAATCATGATTGCACCGGAGGACCAAGAGAAGATGACTTTCACATGTGCCTATGGACCGTATGCTTGGAGACGCATGCCTTTTGGGCTATGCAATGCTCCGGCTACATTCCAAAGATTGATGATGTCTATCTTTCATGGTTTATTTGAGCAAATTATGGAAGTATTCATGGATGACTTTAAGCGTAGGCATGGTAGCACGATGTCAAAGTAACCCCGGGAAAGAGCATTGGACGGCTGTTAAAAACATTCTAAAATATCTCAAGTGAACTCGAGATAGAATGTTGGTTTATCAGTCAGATAGTCTAATCCCTATTGGTTATTGCGGACTCGGATTTCCAATCAGATATAAATTCCATATAGATCTACCTCGGGTAAAGTGTTTATTTTGGGGAAGGAGTCATGATATGGTGAAGTGTGCATCACTGATTCTACCATGGAAGCCGAATAAGTAACTGCTTATGGAGCAGTGAAGTAATCGGTTTGGCTCAAGATCTTCTAACTGGACTTGGATAAAATTCCGAATTTGTCTAGCATTGTAATGCTAGGGCAGTTGCAAATTCAAGGGAACCAAGAGTCCACAAGGCCAACAAACACATTTAAGGATATACAATCTTAGACGAGAAATCGTTAAGAGAGGAGATGAAGATATGGCAAAGATCACATCGGAAGACGACCTAGTTAATCCTCTCGAGAGACATGTGGGAGAAATGAGAGTCAAGTGTGTTGCCAATCTGCTTTGAGTATAAGTGGGAGAAATTATTAAGAGATGTGTAGTACATAGATATGCTATAGTATACTTAAAAGCAGACTTTGAGTATAAGTGGGAGATTGTTAGGGTTATACTAGAAAGTATGCTTTTACTTTGTATAACTAAACTGAATCTTTGAGCTTTATCTGAAATAAATCTTTTATCACTGTGGTTCAGATAAATATGAATGTTATTTATTTATTGCAATCCGTTCATATAATTAGTACAAGTTACACTATAGATAAATGTGGTGATCCCAACATAACTCACAGCAAGACCATATTATTAGTTTCTTGTAACAAGTACTAAATTCACAACCTAGATGGGATTTGAACACCCCATTGGTAAACGGTTGATGTGTAGATCCTAGATTGGCTTATCTTGACCAAGGGATTGCACTAGTGCATGATGATGCATTGAAGAGGACCTGCAGAGAGGTAATTCTTCCGTACTGATTTATGGTATGAAGAATTAGACCTCAGTGGTCATTTATTTCTAAACCTATGTCCCTTAAATAGGACTGTGTGTGATCCGTGCGAGGCACTTTATTTTGTTATGGGTAGAGAGTAAATAAGACTCAATACTTCGCATCTTGGGTGTCGCCATCGAGAACATGACAGTTGCTAAGATTTAATACAGAGGAACGTGTGCTTGGAGAGTCTTGCATGATTAGTCCCCTTGGTGGGCTCTAAACGTTCGTCATACTAAATCTTGCAAGTGGAATTTGTTTCCGGTATGATGATAAAGAAGAGTTGTCCTTACTCCAAGGTTAAGATGTTAAATTAATTAAAGCGTTCAATGGCTTAATTAATTAACAGACAAGAGAATCTTAAACACGGGAAATAATGACCGGGAGCCATATGATTGTAATATGGGTTAAAATAGATAGTGCAACATTAATCCTATAGTGGAGTGAGATTAATGTTAATGGGTTGAATGTCATTAGGCTCAATGTTAGAAATCAAGGCCCATTAGGAGGTCCAATCTTAATTCTGGGCCCAATTAAATGTCCAACAATGAATGAGGTGATTAAAATAAAAGAAATAATTTTGGGCCCAACTAGTCATGAATTTTCGAAAAATATGTAAAATAAAAAAGTGAGAGATTTTATGAAAAATAGTTATGTATCTTGGATACAAGAATATCTAAAAAATCACGATCTCATGGAATTATATATATATTACAATTTTCGAAAATAATGAAGTGATAAATATCAAGAATTGAATATTTAGTATTCAAGATTAGAATATTTGATATTAATGATAATCAAGATTTGAAATATTAGATATTCAAGATATTCAAGATCTTGTATTCTCATTATAAATATGAGATGATACAAGACTTCATTGATTATTATTAAGAGAAGGTATTTTTAAAAAATTACCAGTACTTGGGCAACAAAAATATTTTTCTTTCCTTGTGTTGTGATTATTCGTGTGGCCTCCCAACGGGTGTACGAATAAGGACAAGGGAATACTTGAGAGGGCCTTTAAGGTTAATCAAGTCGAGGTTGATATCATCAAAGCAAAGGGACTCACAAAAAATCTCAAAGGACGCCTTTGATCTTGATTAGGGTCTTAATTGCATGTTTTTGCATCCATTTCTCTATGGTTTTGATGTGCTTATGTTCATATTTGACCCTAAAATTCTATACTTTGTGCATTTAACCCTTTTTGGCTAGAAAATTATGTTGGTAGTAAAAATGAGCAAAAATCGGCAAGAGACGAGCACGTTTGTAAAAGTCCATAAATTGTGAGTTGATCTAATGGAGGAAAATGATAGACCATGTCGAAGAGTTCGAAGAGAGGGTCGCAACGGAAAAAGAATTCAGTCAATCGGAGCTCTAGAACTCAAGATATGAAGAAAACGAGGAAGTCGAGGATCGATCGCACAAGACAAGGCCAGACTCGAGTGGCCATAAGCATGGACTCGAGCGACAACCCTCTGGTTCGAGTTGGATGTGATCACTCGAGTGACCACTCGAGCTGGAATCGAGTGACCACTGTTGTCAACTCGAGTGATGCCCTGATTTCTCATTTTTTGAAGGGCAGTTCCGTCTTTTTGGGCGTTTAATGAAAGGCATTTTGGACCAAACATTGTGAGCACTATAAATACTCCAAGGATCAGATTCTCAAGGCATCCAAGTCACATTAGTTCATAATCATAGTGAGATTCTTAGATTAGAGAGAGACAGGTAGTTACTTGTGGGTTTCTTAAGATTTCTTCTCACAAATTCTTAGATAACTTTTGATCTACCGCTTTGATCATTGATCCGTTAATTCCTGCGTACTCATCTCGTCTAAGGCTACATTCTCACCGATTGAATTTCAATTTCCATTGTCGGATTGCTAGTTAGCATTTTAGAGGTAAATTGTATCTTTCCAATTTTCATTGTAATAGGTAAATCTCTTTACATTTCTTGCTTAATGATGATTGTTCCTAGCTTAATTGTTCTCATGTTTACTCAATTAGCCATGAGCTAATTCCTTTATTTGTTAGTGTATGATTCCTATGGAGTAGTGTAGTGATATGTTGATCTTTTGAATGATTTGAGTTGTTGTATGATCAATTCTCTACATTGATGGATTGTATGAATGCTTGCATGTGTAGATGATAATAAGGGCTATTAGGGAGTTAGTCTATTGCAAAAGTAGAGCTATTTTCCTAAACTTTCTTGTATTAAGGCCAATGCATATCAAGTGTTTGATAAAATTCCTAAGATAGTGAGAATTATATCTAGTGAATTGGATGAACAATTAGAGGCTTTGATATGTTATTAGGGAAACCTTTTGCATGTTAGAGTGGCTTACCCATTGATTATACACAATCTCATTGCATGATAAAGTGATACTTCACTCCATGAAACATAGGATAGCACACTAGCACATATCTCTCACATTTGCTCACTTTGCAACCCAAGGTGATAGGTAGTTTACTTCTTTGACGCATTAACTACCTTCTTTGACGCATTAGTAGACGATAGATACCTTTTCCCTTAATTGCTTTGTTAGCTAGCCAATTAAAACAATGAATTTTCCTTACAAGTCCCCGTCTCCTTTGGGTTCGATATATATTAAAACTTGGTCAAGCTTACCACGCTAATAGCGAACACGTACACTTGCGTGAGGACTCTTTTACACCGAACAGATCTCAACAAGCCTTGCGAAAGCAGCTCAACCAAAGACGCCTTTTGTCTCAGAAACTGCCTTTTCTCCAAGAGGTATAATTCACTAAATCCCTTAGTTCCGCATGTTTAGGGCTTTACGTGATATTATATGTTCATATGTTTTGCATGCAAAGCCTGTTGTTGGGTATACAATTATTTGATTTAATTATGTTTAAATCATGATATTAATTGTAGCCTTAAATTTGTATTTTGCGTAAATCCCGAATAGATCCGCGTTTAATTCCCCAACATGTTTAAGTATTCATTCAAAACCTGTGGGACTACTTTATATTAATGGTTATTATGATGGGTTACTAACTTTTTTGGATCATGTGAAGCAACAAGGTTTTATTAAAGAATTTGTACGTCAACTCTTTACAACAGATTCAGATCCAAAACAATTAATAGAAAAACTCAATGCCTGTGAGATTAAAAGTTGCCCAATCACGTCTCAGGTAAACTGGTTAGGAACTCGACCCAGAAAAAGTCAGGACGGTTTAGATTTACATTTGTGAAAAAAAAATTAGAAAAAAAAAGAAAAAAATGCATATATATATGTCTATTTGCGTATTTCAGGTTTATTGCTACAAATTTCTCTATGGAATCAGGTAATCTCTTCTATTTTTCAATTTCATCTATTCTTCATTGAGGACAATGTTGTTTAAATTGGGGGGGGGGTGGGGAATAGTTGGATTTTTTTTTTTTAAAAAACTAGAAAAAAATTAAAAAAGTTAAAAAAAAAACACTATAAAAATGGCAGAGTAAAGGGGGTAAGAAAATTCACCTTTTCTTTGTACCCTTGAGACGCATCACAACCACGACTTTTTGAATTTACCAACTTCTTAAATTTAATATATGCTATTTAACAAACTTAATATATTTTGTTTTCTCTATTTTGTTTAAGTACTTTCTAATAGTTGTTTATAAGTAATCCTCATTTTACACACACACAGTGACAAAAGATTATGGACTATAATTGAACAATTCTACTAATTTTTTTATTTTACAAATGGTTGCAATTGATTGGTGAAAAAAAAAATTATTTTAACAAGATTTACATTAGAAAACTGCAACTTTTGTTTAGTGGATATGAACTTACCCTGTGAGAATTTGTGCCTAAATAGTATGTCTGAGCATTCTTTTATGTGAGATACTCTGTCATGAATTATGTTCTACAGGACTTATTTTGAATCTGTATCAGTCACTCTGTATGCATACTTAAGAATGATTGTTTGCCAAAATCGTGATGATTTCCACGCAAGTGAACGTGGTCGTTGTTGTTGTGGCAAGTTAACCAAGTTAAATATCGAACACAGGGAAACGATGCGATATCAAGCTAGTATTGAATGTCTACAAAGGCTAATAGCTAGGAAAGCAAGAAAACAATAATGGATTCTATCTACTAATCAAGCAAGAATAGTAAATCCTAACTATCACCTCAAATAAGTGAGCAAGTGTGAAGTGTACATGGAAGTAATCCTACTATGGTTCCTCTAGAATCCTATCCATCCTAGCATGCAAAAGATCTCTTGGTGTATTAATCAAACTAACTAGTGTCTAGATCTCTCTACAACATAAGGTAAGGCTCTATTAGGTGTCTAGATCTCTCTACAACTCCTAACACTCCAATTAAGATGTCTTAGGCTAATATGCAATTCTCATTGGTCATACTAGCAATATATCAAACACTTGGTATGCATAATGTTCTTATAGCTCAATTCTCATTTCATAATAACCTTATAAGCCATACATTCCAATTAAACATCCCAAGCATTCATCCCATGGCTAATTGGAAATGAAATTCAACAATTAAGCTATGGACAAACATGATTAACACTAATATGAAATGAAATACAAGAAATCTTACCAATTGTTGGAGAATTGAAATACAAGCATCAAACCTTGAGAATGCTATCTTCTAATCCGGAGCTCAAAATCATAAATCGAACTGTAGAATTGTAGCTAATAACGAGACTAATCTAATGGAGAAAACGGATTAAAGATCCAGTGGTTGGATCAAAAGTAATTGTAGAGAGAAGTATGAGATTATCTAAGAACCCACTAAGAAACTACCTAATCTCTCTCTAAACTAATCTAAGAACTTGGAATTATGAAGAAGATGCCTTTGAGAATATGATCTTTGAGTATTTATAGTGCCCACAATGCTTGGTCCAATATGCCCTTCATTAAACGCGCGAAAAGATGAGTTTTCCCCCGAAAATGTGGAAATCCAGACCGCCGCTCGGACGTCTTCAGGAGACCGATCGGACACTGGCTTGCAACCGCTCGGACGTAGCACATGCTTCCTGAGGGAGTGGGAATTTCCGCCCTGGGCCGTAGCGAACCGCTCGGTCATAGTATAAATCCGACGTGCGATTTCTGACTTTTTCATCTTCGATCCTACGACTCATCCAAGCATCCTGGGGTCTTCATTTGAGTACAAGAAACATCCCCATGGGCTCGGATTCCATCATCTCCTCTCCAATAGTCGGGAATTACTCGTTTTTGCTCGTTTTCACCTACAAAGCACATTTTCTTGCCACCAAAGGGTTAATAGCACAATTTATATTAAATTAGGGTCAAATATGAATATAAGCTCATCAAAACCATGCAGAAATGGATGCTAAAACATGCAATTATGACCCTAATCACACCCCCAAACTGGATTGTTGCTCGTCCTCGAGCAACGAAGCGATAAGATAGGGGAATAATTGTATTAATGAAGCATCAAAAATAAGATCAAATGCCATATATACATCACCTAATTCATGCAATCTAATAATGTAATGTCATCTCGGCAACCATCTACAATAACATCAATGCACACAAGATCAAATCAATGAGTCAAAATCCTCACTAGATAGTGTATCACTCAAGCTCTGTGTATGAGGTTCACTCAACATCACACATAGTACATCCACTACATAGGCTTGAAAAAAGTCTCAAATTCTCCACCACTTGACAAGTAACTTATCATCAAATCAAAGAGGACTTTTTATTTGGTTGTTGTGTTGGCTCTTTGGTAAGGTTAGGATATTTTTGGATAGAAGTGACTATCGTACTAGTGGAGCAAGAGGTCAAGATACCTAGCTAGAATATCTCTACTCTTCCAAAGATAGGTTGCAAGTGATCAAGTTGCAACACCATTTCAATTACATCACACTTCTTCCTTTCAAGCATTTTTCCACTTCCTTTCTTTTGCAATTTTTGCATCACATTACCAACACATTAGGAACATAAGCTCTTTTTCACATCTTTTCATTCAACACAACTTCCACTTTTTTTTTTACATCTTCATCTTTTGTTTCTTTCACTTTTCTTCACCATCTCATCCACCAAGCTTGTTTTCAAAGCACATGTAACCTTCATACCCTCATTTAAGCTCCACTAGTAATAGGGACAATAAGGCTCAAAATGAAGGATAATCATGCTACAATCATAGGTTGCCGAAGAAAAGGCCAAAGGCACAAAATGGCTAACTATGGAATCAATGTCATAGTATGGATAATTTGGCTAAGTGACTCATATAAAATCAAAGATGACCTCAAATCATTTTTGATAACTCATTACAAAATGTGATCTCAAACAAGACTCAAATCAAGTTCTAGAGTGGAAATGCACCATGTGGATCTCACATTAAAGAAATATCATCCGTTCAAGATTGAAACGGGCAAAATAGGCTCAAACCTCACGGGTTAAGGTGATCATGACTCATATCATATCAAACATGTACACATCAATCATGTATCAAGAATCAAAGAATCAACTACACTATAGACAAAAAATGAATTAAGCAATATACACACTACACTTAACTATGCACTATCTACATCATCCACACAACCATAAGCATATCTCATGCCACACTACTCTAAACTAGCAACATCATGGCAAAAATCAACAAGCAAAAACAAGGCACATGATAAGAATATGGTCCAAAATATCAATGAAGCACTAGAATCAACATAAGCATAGCATTGCAATGAGATTTGCGAAATGAAAACACCCCCCAAAACTTTTTTGGACCAAGGGTCTTAAAAGTTTAGCAAAGAGTGAAGAAAAGATCATGCAATGCACCAATCAAAACACAATACAACAAGAATCAACAATTAAGCACAAAATCGCAATCTAAAATCAATCAAACTAAACCTAAGAATGGAAGCACATATAGAGATAAGTGTAAAGACATACCTTGAGTTGGGATTAAGAATAGGAGAGTGAATTGCCACTTACACGAAAATCTTTCTTCTTGGCCAAGTGAGAGAGAAATCTACTCATCACACCTTTCTAGAGCTCACAAATCACATTAATTATCATTGCAAAAAAAATTTTTAAGAACGAATACACCCCCCAAACTTTTTTGAATCAAGGTTCCTAAAAGTTTGTAAAAGAGTGATGAAAATAAGATTTGCTATGAATCAATGAACAAACAATGCATATATAAGCTCAATTAAACCAAGAAATCACCATATATTCCAAGAGGCAACACCCCCAAACTAGGATAAATCACATGCACCCACCAAGGTAAGAGAACACACTACCTCATATGAAGCAAATCAAAACAATTAGCACTATCTAAACTACAAAGCAGTTCTAATAAGCAAGAAAATTTTAAGGATGGGATGCCTCTCATCTAGCGCATGGATTTAACGTCCCCTAGCCGGACGACACCAATGTTAGCTAAATGGCCAAGGATATTTGACATCCACCCCATCAAACATCAATCTCATTGCTTCAAAATTAAGGAAACAAGTAGGATTTCTACCCCACACCCCTACTTTTCTTATCAATTTATACTTGTAAGAACATGCATTTCTTTCCTCTTTTCTTCTCAAACCAATCCACTCCCATCACTTTCTATCAAAAAATTTTAAAAAGATTTTCAATTCACTCTTATCATTAATCAATTCAAGAGGCAAGACGAAATCAATATAAACAACATTATCCAATATAGCATAAGTAGAAGAGTCCAAGAGTTTAGAAATGTTTATTTCAAATGTAGGCTCCTCCTCCACTTCATTTTGTTGTTTTTCTTCAATAATGCTCATGTCCATGAGTGGACCTTCATCTTCCTCTTCTTGTTCTTTCTCCATTCCTCCTTTTGAATCTTCTCCTTCCTTATCCTCCACTTCTCTTTCTTGATTCCTATCAATATTTACAAATGAAGTATCATCATCATTATCATCATAAAGAGGGTTAATATCATACTCAAGACAATTGTAAAAAGGATTCATAAAGCTCTTAAAATCGGAGGTATCTTGAGTATGAGCAAATTTGATCTCTTCATAATCATCTTTATCTTCTTCATCCTCTTCAGTTTCATCAATTTCTTCTTTTTCTTTGCCATCCTTCTTTTCTTCTTCATTCCTAATCAATATAGCATGAGGAAATTTGTAAGCAATATCATCATCAATAATAGGAATTACATAGTCAATGTAAGCATTAGAAGGTTCAATACACATTTGTGCTCCAATACAATTTACAATAGAAAGAGATTTAATTGTCTCATGATGATTATCATCTTTATCTTCCACATCCCCTTTTTCTTTATCATTACCCCCATCTTCCTCCTTAAACATCCTATTATCTTGAATGCTCAATTGCTCCATTTGGAACTCCAAACTCTTGATTTAATGACTTCGAGACATGAACATTTCATCAAACTTCTTGTTTGTCCTCTCTAAGCACCTTTTACCTTCCATTCTCATTTCTTCCAATTTCTTTAGAATGTGAGCTAAAATTTCTTCCTCATAGCTTGAAGAAGTGTCCTCTTGATGGAAGGTCATAGGAAGATATGGAGTGTAGGAGCATGTATAATCATGATGAGAGTAGGAATCTAGATATGAACTTTTGCCTATCTCATAGGCTTGTTAGGTCATTTGCTCCAATTGCTCCAATTGCTCAAATTGGAGCTGTAAGCTCTTGATTTGATCTTCCTGACCTTGGAAAAGTCTATCAAACTTCCTATTTGTCTCTTTAAAACTACTTTCATTCTCCCTTTGCATTTCTTCAAGTTGCTTGAGAATTTGAGCTAGAGCCTCTTCTTGATGAGTTTCTTCAAGTTACATTTCTTACAAGGAGGAGTTTCTTCTTGATGGCAAGACATAGGAGAAAGTAAAGTGTAGGAGTGTGGATCTTCATAAGAGTAGGAATCTTGAGATGTATATGAGTTAGAAGGATAAGAAACTTCTTGTGGAGGTGGTGGAATTTGGGCTTGGTTCCATAATGTCATCATCATGTACTTCATACACTCTTCTAACATGGAGATTTTATCGAAAGTGGTTGGGGTTTTAAATGGGTAAAGTTGATAAATGTATGGATTAGGAGAGGATATATGTTGTGGAGAATACGAGTAATTAGTGTATTCGCCCATCTTCAATCAAGTGCACTCCTACGAAAATCAAGCAAGTATCAACACTCACCAAAAATGATTAAAACAAACAAAGAAACAAGAAAAAGAAGTAAACAATAATACAAGCCTAACAAAGTGATCGTTTCCTCGGCAACGGCGCCAAAAACTTGTTTGCCAAAATTGTGATGATTTCAACGCAAGTGAACATGGTCGTTGTTGTTGTGGCAAGTTAACCAAGTTAAATATCGAACACAGGGAAACGATGCGATATCAAGCTAGTATTGAATGTCTACATAGGCTAATAGCTAGGAAAGCAAGAAAACAATCATGGATTCTATCTACTAATCAAGCAAGAATAGTAGATCCTAACTATCACCTCAAAGAAGTGAGCAAGTGTGAAGTGTACATGGAAGTAATCCTACTATGGTTCCTCTAGAATCCTATCCATCCTAGCATGCAAAAGATCTCTTGGTGTATTAATCAAGCTGACTAGTGTCTAGATCTCTCTACAAAATAAGGCAAGGCTCTATTAGGTGTCTAGATCTCTCTACAACTCCTAACACTCAAATTAAGAGGTCTTAGGTTAACATGCAATTCTCATTGGTCATACTAGTAATATATCAAACACTTGGTATGCATAAGGTTCTTATAGCTCAATTCTCATTTCATAGCTAACCATATAAGCACAACATTCCAATTAAACATCCCAAGCATTCATACAAGTCATTAATAAGAGAACTAGCACATCAAGATCACTAATTCATGCATAGGATTAACAAGAGACTAAATTCATCATAGTATTCATACAGCCATGCAACAAGGAATTAGCCCATGGCTAATTGGAAATGAAATTCAACAATTAAGCTAAACATGATTAACACTAATATGAAATGAAATACAAGAAATCGTACCAATTGTTGGAGAATTGAAATACAAGCATCAAACCTTGAGAATGCTATCTTCTAATCCGGAGATCAAAATCATAAAACGAATCGTAGAATTGTAGCTAATAACGAGACTAATCTAATGGAGAAAATGGATTAAAGATCCAACGGTTGGATCAAAAGTAATTGTGAAGAGAAGTACGAGATTATCTAAGAACCCACTAAGAAACTACCTAATCTCTCTCTAAACTAATCTAAGAACTTGGAATTATGAAGAAGATGCCTTTGAGAATCTGATCTGTGAGTATTTATAGTGCCCATAATGCTTGGTCCAATATGCCCTTCATTAAACGTGCGAAAAGATGAGTTTGCCCCCGAAAATATGGAAATCCGGACCGCCGCTCGGACGTCTTCAGGAGACCGCTCGGATGCTGGCTTGCAACCGCTCGGACGTAGCAGATGCTTCCTGAGGGAGCGGGAATTCCCACCCTGGGCCGTATCGAACCGCTCAGACGGCCTAAGGGAACCGCTCGGTCACCTGTTGTGGACCGCTCGGTCATAGTATAAATCCGACGTGCGATTTCTGACTTTTTCATCTTTGATCCTACGACTCATCCAAGCATCATAGGGTCTTTATTTGAGTACAAGAAACTTCCCTATGGGCTCGGATTCCATTATCTCCTCTCCAATAGTCGAGAATTATTCATTTTTGTTCGTTTTCACCTACAAAGTACATTTTCTTGCCACCAAAGGGTTAATAGCGCAATTTATATCAAATTAGGGTCAAATATGAATATAAGTGTTGGTCCCGAAATGAGTATAATCAGTGTATGGGGGGGAATACACTGACGTCAGATTTTTCTGAAAGACTTAGAAAAATGCTCTAACACGCTCAGTCAGGATTTCCTGAATTGCTCAGTAAACTGAAGGTCCACAGGGGCAGCAGTGACAATTCAGTAACTAGTCAGATAAGCTGAGTGTGAGTAAAGTGCTCAGAAGTTCAGTAGAGATAACAAACCTACTGACCGCTCGGAAGCTAGTCAGTTGGACTACTATCTTGGTAAGCTAGAGTACGTGCGGAATGTGAGCCCTTAATTTCTACTCGTTTTAGTTTCTGAAAACGTTTTCTCTGAGTTTGCTTAGTAAACTGGTGGTTAAGGCTGAGTGCACAGTATTAAGATTCAGGATGATTGATTCAGTCCTGATTATAAGAACAATGCAGAAAGTTCAGTTTAGTATGATGACAGTTATGATCCTGATTTAACAGGATGCTACCCTCAACACCCTAAGGATAAGTACTTGGGTTTTACGTGCCAAGGGACACGAATAACATATTTCCTCTCTTAGGAACTGACCCCTGGGCGTTTTACAAGTCCCAGTCCTTCTAACCAACCAATCTCACACCCTGAGTGGTTTGGTATTCTTGGTTTCCAACTAAGGATAGCCCTAGCAATACAAAGCAATGCTAAAGATTAGAGCTATCAGAACTAAGCAAATACAGAGTGAATCCTACTACAACACTAGGGAAATTTAATTGCAGAGTGTTGTTCAAAGTATGCTTTGAGTGCTTGGATTCTTGAGAGCTTTTGCTTGGAAATTTCCCGTTAGCCTTGAATGGGTGCAAGGCTCTCTGTATTTATAGGCAAGATTCAAAATAGATCCGTTGGAGGAGATCTAACCAAAACTTTCCTATTTTAGGGTGGTTGCAGACTAGATGAACTGTTGACCTAATCACCATGCTTAATCTGGCAATTTTATCCCGCCGCCTGCAACTCTGAGACGCATTAAATGCAGCATTAACTACTTCACTGACTCTGTAAATGCTTGTCGAAAGATCATTGGCTCTATATACAAACGGCTAGTTGACGATCTTACACTTGTCCTTCCTCGTACATTCAATACTCTGAGTCTGTTGTTAATAACTCAGCCTGAATGTTTGTCTTTATCGGAGTCTCACTGACATTCTCTTTGTCTTTTTGTCCCATAGCATAAATAACCTTTTTCCTTTGGACTTACATGATTCAGGTAAACTGAACCAATGACCAAGTCAGGTCTTATGTGCATTCAGCACAACCTGATAGGTTATTCAGCCCAGCATGTATAACCTTTTTGCTTTGGACTTACATGATTCAGGTGAACTGAACCAAGGCCAAAGTCAGGTCTTATGTGCATTCAGCACAGCCTGATAGGATACACTTACTCTTCACTAACTAAGTTCTGTCCTGAGTATGCTTAGTGTACTCAGTAGAAACATCAGCCAATGGTACTTCCGGATTGTCTTCAGAACGGATCATCAGGCTTCGTTCTTCAGCTTCAGTTCAGGCAATCTTCAGCAAGACTGACTCTGACTTCTTCAGAATGGATTGCACTTCAGACTTCAGTAAATTGGGTCGACTCCAATATTCTTCAGTCTTCAGCACGTTCCCCCTGGACTGAATCCCTAACCTAACTATCCTGAACTAGACAATCCTGAACAACTGTACTTAGGAAAATTCATCAGGGGTTTTAGGATATAATCAAAATACTCAGATTGTCCCAACAATAAGCTCATCAAAACCATGCAGAAATGGATGCTAAAACATGCAATTATGACCCTAATCAATGATGAAGGTAATTAAGACTTATCTTTCTTTTCCTATAAAATCTACCAAAATTTTCAGTGCCTTTGTAAACCCCTTTGAGCTTAAATAAAACTTTTTCTTTTACCACAAAATCATAATTATCCGTTCTCAAAGTGTGCATAAGGTGAATTTTTCTTATGAAGATGTAAAAAAAATAAGAGAAAAAAAAGGAGAAAAAAAAAAAAGAAAAAAAGTGATATTTATCCGAATAATGATGAGGATGGCGAAGGACAGTATTGAAGAGATTTGAAGATGCGAATCAAAGCCTAAATATAATTCTTCCTACATTTGGTTGCAGACCACTTTGAGTCAAAATCCAGAGCCAATTTTCTTCATAACTTCATCCTAAGCCTCATTACAACCAAATAATGTCCTTCTAAATTATGTTGCATGCATTGTTGATTGACTGACGGATGTATAACCAAACCTATGATAGAAATATTCACGATATAGAGTTTGTGCTTAAACACTAGCCACATTGAGAGATATAAGGCGTGTGAAGTCCACCAGCAAAAGCTGTTTATTCTAATAAATATCTAGTTAAAAAGAAAATATATATATACATATATATATATTCATCATGAAATTTGTTAACCATAGTAAAATATCAAAATAATAAAATTATGACGTGAACTCCATACCTTTTGATCACTTAACTTGAGCACAACAGAGGATGACTGTCAAACTGTCTATTTAGATTGTATTGAACATAAAATAGTTTTAAAATGCAATAGTTTGTTAATTTAGATATATTATAACAAAGAATTGGTAAGATGCAAATAAAAGCATCATCACAAAATTATGTTACGCTTTCATCACTATGGACTAGTAATGAGCTGGTTGGGGGAGTGTGATTAGCGTTTAATTATGCATATATTTTATCTATTTTGTGTATTATTTTGTGTACTATAATGTATTGTTTAGCGTATTTATATATAATTTCACACTTTCTAATTAGTTATAAGTATCTATGTTTTCTATATAAATAAGAGACATATGTATAATTTAACATGACCATTATGCTTATTGTTTATTCTTGAGGTCATAAGTGGAGTTATACTTACCCAAATTTTATGATATTGAACACCTAAGACAATGTACTAAATACTTAAGACATTTTAGTGATCCAATTTTACAAGTTTGGAATGTAATTATACTCAAAAGTGAAGACTCAATTTCTGTCCAAACATTGGACTCAAAACACATTTTCGTATTTGCACAATATCTGGAGCCTCACTAATCCAATTGAACCAATTCCAGTTGTATTTGATCACCAATTCGTTCCTCTACAACTTGTCCTCAGGGCTCAAGTGTCAAAAGTTCTGGCTTCAATGGTCAAAATGACAATCAATGCAAGGGCTTCAGAATTCCACCATCTCAGGACACATGTTGGGAAACAATTCACCATAATTCACACAAAAGTCCAATTTACACAAGACCAAAGCAATTGGTTAGAAAAGAAATTCATCAAGACACAGTAAAAATATTAAAGGCGTTTATCTTGTGCAAGCTGAGATATCTGCTTTTCAAGAGACCACCATAAATACGCGGAGAAAAACAATCCAGTTTTACCAACTTCACTATTCTGGTCATAACTCACAATCTAGAGATCCGATGTTTTAGATCTTAGACTCCTTGGAAAGATAATCCAACGGCCTACAACTTTCATTCAAAAGTCAAGATGAAATTCGGACTTAAAGAGCAATTAAATTAATGATCTTTACAGGCCACGTGAATTGTTTGCTAGAGTCTTCATGATTCACTATTTGGAGGCCTATATAAAGAGCCCTTTAGTAACCTTTGAAGGCATCCCATTTTCCTTGTAATCCTTCTATCTTAGTCTAGTATCTCTCTTAGAAATATGAGTTCTTATTGTATTCGTATGAGTAGCTAAATATTTTACTAGAGTTAGGGATGAAGCTTTAGTAAGGTATTAGTGATGTTCTTGGTTATTCAATAAAGATTTTCAAAGTTTCAATCCTTTAGTCATTTGATGAGTTTTTAAGAAAGGTTTTGATGTGTCATTATTTTGATTTGTTGTAGACTTATTGGCACAACAAATGCTTAGTTTTACATGTCAATTATTGATTTTATAAACTTGTTAGAATAACTAAAGGTACTTTTCAAAGTATTAAAGTGCTCAATGTTATATCTTCCGATTGAAATCTCTTGATTGTTAGATTTCGATTCAGTTATCAAAGATAACCAAGAATAACTCTAGTATCTTCACTTAAAGTGGAATTCCGAAACTCTAGTATTTTGTTACTCTATTGAAACCTCTCAACTAGATAATATCTTTTTCTTCCAAATCTCCCTGTGGTTCGACACTCGGTCTCCTGAGAAATTTTATTACTTGAAATCAACCTACACTTGCGTACGTAACTCTCAAGGAGCTATCAATCAGCTAATCAGTTGTATAACTATCTCAGTAAGGTAGAGTGCGTGCAGAATGTGAGCCCTTAAGTTCTACTCGTTTTAGTCTCTGAAAACTATTTTCTGACTTGCTTAGAAATGGTGGTTAAGGCTAGTGCACAAGATTAACACTCAGGAGAATTGATTTCTCCTGACTTTTCAAACTTATGCAGAATGTTCAGTTTATAATGAATGACAATATGATCCTGAACAAGTATGTAAATAAGCACAAAAGGGGAGTTTTTAACTTGGTTCGGAGATAACCAACTCCTACGTCCATGATCTGATTTAACAGGAAGTGATCCTCTTCTACTGAGGATCGGAACTTGTTTTTAACGTGCCAAGGTGCACAAATAGCTTCCTTCCTCTCTTAGGAACTTAGCCCCTTGGTGGTTTTACCAGTCCCAGTCCTTCTAACCAACCAACTCACAATATTGAGGGGTTTGGTATTCTGATTCCAACTAGGTGATAGCCCTTAGCAAACAAAACAAGGCTAAAGATTAAGAGCTATCAATTCTAAGCAAATACCGAGTGAAATCCTACTACAACACTAAGGAAACTTGTCTTGCAGAGTGTTATTTGTGATTTGCTTTGAGAGCTTGGATTCTTAGATATTTCGAGCTTGGAAATTTCCCGTAACCTTGTATGGGTGCATGGTCCTCTTTAATTATAGAGAAGATTCAAAATAGATTCGTTGGAGGAGATCTACCCAAATCTTTCTATATATAGGTTGTTGCTGGAAGATTGTACTATGTTGACCTTTTCCAGTGCTTAATCCAAAAATTCTGGGGGCGCAGCCTGCAACTCTAAGACACATTAAATGTCGCGCTGCGCAGACTCCGTACATGCGTGTCGACATACGATTGACTCTCGTTCTTACAACTAGTTCTTCGATGTGACTTTGTACTTCCTCATACATTTAAACTCTGAATAATTTGTCATAAACTCATAATAAATATTTATCTCTATCGGAGTCCACTTACATTCTCTTTGTCTCAGGAGTTAACATATATGTTAACTTCTAATAGCAAGTGCAACCTTTTGCTTAGGACTTACAGGTATCAGTAAATGATACAAAGCCCAAGTCAGGTCTTCGGAGTATCAAAAGATGATACTCAGCCTGATTAAGGTTACGTTGCCCTCACTGACTAAGTCCTGGCCTAAGCATGCTTAGTGTACTCAATAGGAGCAGTAGTCAGTGGAATCTTCGGATTGTCTTCAGGATGGAAGCTCAGATTTTCGGACTTCAGCTTCAGTTCAGACAATCTTCAGGACTGACTCTGACTTCCTCAGGATGGAATGCACTTCTGACTTAAGATAATTGGGTCGACACCAATAGTCTTCAGTCTTCAACACATTCCCCCTGAACTGAATCCCTATGAATAGAAAAGCTATTCTAACCTGACTAATCCTTATCTAGACAATCCTGATAACTGTACTTAGGTAAATCATCAGGGGTTTTGAGATCTAATCAAAATACTTAGATCGTCCCAACTGGGTGATTAGATTTGCGATAGCCTAGACAGTCGTCAATCACATAATTTAGCGATTGTATTGCACATCAGTCACTAAATACCATCTTTGGTGGCTTTCGTTCGATAATCACCGCCAATGCCTATATTAGCGACCGTCTACAAAGACGGTCACTTAATTTAGTTGTTAAAACACAAATTTTTTGAAGTTGGGACGATATTATCCCTAACTTCACTTAACAAATTGATGTTTTCATAAATCTTCATATCCAAAATGTTTGCTTCGATTTGATGCAACATCTGAGAATTATGCTCAATCAGCCAATTTTGCCTTTCTCTTTCCCTCTCAACACAAGAATTAATATCATTTGATGATATCCTCTTAGGCGTAGTCTTGTATACACAAGTTACACCGTGCAACTCAAATTCATTTTTAAAAAGTTACACATGTTATTATTGAAAAGTGTATCTTTAATAGTATAACTTTTCAGTAATAATTTGCGTAACTTTTCAGTAGTTTGTGTTTCACGGTGTAACTGGTGCACAAGAGACTTACCCATTCTCTTATTGAAAACAACGTCTATTTTGCCTTTCTTTTTCCCTCTCATCCATCGGATACACAACACAACGTCTCAAATACTTTTATCTTGCAATGCTTGAGCAATGTTAGCACATCGAACAACAACTGGGATTTTTGAGGCATTTTTTTTAATTGAATATTCAAAGATGGATTGCTCCTCTGACTTCAAATTAATTGATATTCCCTGATTGGTATGGAGTCCTTTTAGTAACACCAAGTTCCTCATTGTCAAGGGCCTTCCGCCGATGTTCACTTGTCTGCTCATGACTTCAACCTGTAATGAAAAATAATTGATATCAAAGTGATTGTTCTTTAATTTCCAAAAAATATTTGTTTAGGAATTTATTCTCTTAATTGGATGATCCAATGACTATGATTTTGGAATATGTTGTTGTAGACTCATAGTGCTATATTTGCCCATGGAAAAGAGAATGAAATAATTTTCACAAAATATAGCAAGAGGCAAAGCTGTTATTACCAAAACCTATTTCTACCATCATACACATTAATTATATCACTTACATATACATTTAAGTTATTATAGGGGTTGGGGGACTTCCTAATAATGTCATTTCTAAGTTAAAACATGCATGTACATTTTCTTCAATATTCTAAATGAATTTTGATAGCTACCTTGGTTATCCTACCTAACTTGATGAAATCCTTGGTTTGCTGTTAGTAGAGGTTTAGCTCCTCCTTGGTGGCCCTATAGAAAGGGAGAGGAAAATATATTCTCCTCTTCCAACTCTCAACTTATTTTTTAATTTTTCTCTCTAACATAAACTTGTGCGATGTTTTATAAGAATAACGATTGAGGGAAAGCTTGTATTTATCGGAAAAAAATGTTAGGTTAACATTGCGAGATTATGGTGGGTGATTAATATAATAGTACATTACCCAAGTTTGCATGAACTCGTATTACTGTCATGAATAAATATTATTATTGTTTTGCATAAGTACTATTATTGTTATTAAAATGCAGGGTAAGTTACATAAAATGTAATTTATAATAGTATAATTCCATATAGGTGTTAAGAACCTTGATTAGATTTTGATGTGTGTAAAACATGTATTTTTATGTAATTTAATCTAACACTTTGATCTAAGAAAATTGGTTAAGTAAGTTATAGTTGAATAACGGAAGTCTGCAGCTGTATATTTGATCACTCTACAGCTTGACATGACCTTACAGCTGTAATGTTATTCCTACAGCCAGTTTCTACTTTTTCAGGAATCTATAGCTGTAATGTTCAAGATCCTACAGCTGATATGACCGTTTGAAGAATGAAGTACAAGATCAAGATGTTATGAAGTTTATCAAGATCCTTAAGCTCAAATTAGTGAAGTAATTGTGCACTCACTATAGAGTACTTTAGAGGAGTTTATTTCAAAGATTCTGGAGTTTAATGAAGATTAAATCAAGGAGAACCAGAATTCTGAGAATGAGACAAATAGTACAATCTATACTATTATGCGTGAAGGATGAGGACCACTTCACACATGAGAAGGCTATTGAGAGAGAGAAGCCTTATCCAAAATTCAAATTTGAATTCTTCAACGGATAAAACACTCCCCCTCATCTATAAAAAACAGGAAGTTTTCAGAGGAAGCAACAACAACAACCTGCGCATTCAAGAATTTAACCTGTGTAAGTCTACAACCAACAAATCTGAGAGAGAACTTTATTGTTTTCATTCTTTGTGATTCATAGGATAGTTGGTTAGGATTTTCTTAGCAAGAATCACACCTGTTGTTGTTCCCTCACACATTTTATTATTTCTACCTTGTGTAGATATCTCTTTGTCAGGTTTTTAACTCTTTGTGAGTTGTATTCTTAGTGAATAGGATAGTAGTATTCTCTTGTTAGAATAGAAATCTGAGTGAATCTAGTTCTAAGGGGAACTACTTGTATTGATCTTTGTGATCTGTTTTTAGTGAATATGGCACCTGAATGGTGTAACAGTGGATGTAGGAGGTCTTATTCATAGACTCTGAACCACTGTAAATCCTATTTATTTATTTTCTCTATTTACATTTCTGTATTGCATATTTATCTTATTGTCACATTCTCCATTCATTTTAATACATTGCATAAAAACTTTGTGGTTTTCACAAAGGAACTGAACTCTACAGCTGTACACTTCTTTAAGTCACTCAGCTGTTAAGTTTGTTCACATTATTTTTCATTAACACTTACACATATTTTTCGCTGCACATTAGAGATTTCTCAATACACTTTTTAGTGTGAGAATCCCTCTGATATTGTCTACAAGTTGATTGATTTATTACTGTTGGTTTTTCTAACTTTGCAGCTCTAAACTTCAATAGTCTGCAGTTGTAACCTTTATGGTCCAAAACCTCTTGTTTTTAAACTTAAAAAGGGCTACTGTAGGGTTTTAGAATTCCTTTTGAAAAAGTTCGAAAACTTGTTTTGTTTTTCAAGGTCTATTCAATCCCCCCCCCCCTCTAGACGTTGACCACTTAAGGGACCAACAATAGGAATACCAAAAACTCAATGTTACAAGGAGGCTAAAAAATGGGGTCCACCCACAAAAATTCATCCAACCCCCATCAACGTCATATCAAGTTCTGAAAAAATATCAGGCATCCCCCACCACACCCACCTCCCAAATTCTGCGTATTAAAAACTCCTACCCTATTTACTCTCTCTATCTCTCTCTCTCCCGGAATAAAGCTGGACGATGCCGTTCGAGGCCGCCCTACCCCCTCGGACGCTGCCATCCCCCTCCACCTCCACCTCCACCTCCACCTCCCTCCGCCACTCTTTTCACTCACGCAGACACAGATCCGCCTCATCCCCCCACTGCCATGCCCGTTGGACGAAGATTTTGACCGGCGATCTACCGCTGCCACCTCACTTTGGAGAAGCTACCGTACTTACGTCGTAGATCGGAGCCCACAAAGCTATCACCGCTATCGGAAAGTCCGCCGGATCTAGGCTTTTCCGATTGTTAATCGACTTTTCTTTAGGAATTTTTCAGGTTTCTCATTTTTTTACAGTATTTTGTTAATTGATATTCATTAATTTAGTTAATAGAATTATTAGGAATTTTGTTAATCGATTTTTCTCAAAATTTTTCAGGTTTCTCAGATTTTCTTTTTCGATTTCTTTCTTCTTTTTTTTTTTTTCATTTTTTCTCTTCTAATTTATGTTTTTGAGATTTTTTTGATTTTGTTTTCTAATATCTCTGTCTCTCCTAATTTATGTTTCTTTGTTTCTGAGATTTTTTAATTTACTTATGTTTTCATTTTTTTATCGATTTTTTTTATTTTTGTTTCCAGATATCACTTTCTCCTCGGCTTATTTTGATTTATTTTTGTCATTTATATTTAACTTTTACTTTTTGCGGGTTTTAAATATGCAAATATTTTTACTTTATACGCATTTTTAATTAATATGCAGATCTTTTAGTTTTATAAATTTTTCTTGAGTTATATGTAAAATTATATATTGTTATTATATGCATTTTTTAGCTTTATACGTATTATAATAATGATATTCAGTATTAAAAAGGAATATATGAAATATATTATTGAATATATGGATATAACTTTAAAACCAGAAAATAAAATTCTGGAAAAAATAAATCATATTATTTTGGATATTATAAAATAATAATAAATATATAATATCAAATTATGATAAAATAAAAAATAAAAATTCATGTTAAACGTGTAAAATTTGAATTCAAATAGTCAAACCGAAAAACCCAATTGAAAAAGTTAAAAAAAGAGGGACAATAAATTTAAATTAAGGATTAGTCTTGTATGCACCAGTTACACGGTGCAACTCAAGTTCATTTTTTAAAAGTTAAACAAAATACTACTGAAAATTGTATCTTTCATAGTTTAACTTTTCAGTAGTATTTTGTTTAACTTTTATAAAATGAACTTGAGTTGCTCCATGTAACTGGTGCACAAGAGACTTACTCTTAAATTAATTAAGAAAAAGAAAAGACTAATTCAGTAAAAATTTAAAATTCAAACTAATTAAAAAACTGGAAAGAGTAAAGATGTTAAACGGGCTGGCCATAACCTTACAGGGCTACGGACCTAAACGGTCCCGGGCCTTAGTGGTTCATTCTTAATGGGCCACTAATACTCTGGACCTAACCTAAACCCTAGCGGTCCACGGGCTAATAGGGCCACTAACGGGCTCGGGGTAAAAAATATTTAATATAAAATACAACTAATGATATAATAACTAAAATAATCCATAAAGTTCACACATCAATAACATAAAATTCACACACTATCAAATAACAATATAATCTGTAATGTTCACACATCCATAATCCATAAAGTTCACACATTAAAAGTCTAATAAAATATCTTCAAACTCTTCAATCTTCGGTATTAGATCATGCCTTGGACAATGATAACCCTAATTGAAGAACAGAAGTTAATTTAATTGTTATCTAAGTTATTTACTTATTTAAAATTTTTAATCCATAGTTAATAAGGAATTAGTAATTAATAATTAATAAGTTAATTAACTAATTAGAAGTTTACATATGTGAGAGAAGAGAATAAGGCCCAACAGGCCATAGGCGACAGGCCCACATCCATTTTCCAATTTAATGAATTTATATTATATAAAATTAATTTAATTTAAAAAATAGGCTACCGGGCTAGCCCGTTTAGCCCGCGGGCTAACCGGTCCAGGCAAAAAAGGCCTTGTTTTATACGGGCCGCCATATGCTCGGACCTAACCCTGTAAATTATAAGGTTAAACGGGCCAGCCCGCGGCCCGTTTAACATCCCTAGGAAAGAGTAAGTGCTGACAGTTACCATTTCAAAATGAAAAAAGTTAAAATAAAATAATTATTAAAAATAAGTGACATATGCCGTCTCTTTAGAGAAAAAAATATTAAATAAATATAAATTAATTTTGAAATGAACCTATGATGTCAGCACAAGCTGAAATTTTTCTTTAGGAATCAATTGGAGTGGGACCATAATAATTAAAAATGGTCCTTTTTGTAATAAAGTGATCTTATTTGTAACATGAGTTTTTGGTGTTCCTCCTTGCAAATGTGTTGTTATAAGTGGTCATATTTTGTAATTATTTCTAAAACATACTTGATTTTATGACAGTGATAGTGAATACATGCATAATATTTGTAGTGTGTATACATAATTTTGATATTTAATTAACGAATCGAGTTCACGTAAACTTAGGTACACACAAATTCTTGTTGTGCTTAATGCCCCTTATAAAAATTAGTTGGTGGTTAAAAATTTAAAGTGGGCACTGATATACATCATTAATTGGAGAAAAGGTTTAGGGTGTGTTTGATTTAAAAGGTAAAATTATATAATGCATATTTTAGGCGGATAGGTAATTTTATCATTTAAAACAAACATACTCATTTATTCGTATTGGAAAAATTTAATAAAAGCTCTTCACAACATGTTTGTATACATTAATTTCACATTAATTTTGAAATGTCAACTTAGCACTATTATTTTCTTATCCAATTTTGGATGGACATATCTTATTCATTATCCAACTATGATACTCATCCACCTCTATAATATTGTCAAACTATAATAATTCTCATCCACTTCTATAATACTATTAGATTGTTGTTTTCCCTTCATTATCGCTCCTACTTTTATTTCATAGATTCATGCTCTCTCGTACTTTTTTTCAATGCATTCATTCCCTCTTCTACTTTTCTTGCAGCCCACAAAATAATAATTATAAAATAATATTCCCTCTCTCCACCAAATTATTTCCCATTTTTTTTGTACACAAAACATTATCTCAATTTCTTATTTGGAAACAACTCATACTCTTAATAAAAATTTGGGCCCCACAATACTCTCATTTTTCCCTTACTTTATTTATCATTTCAGTATAATTCTACTTTTTATTAAATCCCGTTCCAGAAATGTGAAAAACTTTCATGGACGGAGGGAGTATAATTAATTAATTTTTATTTAACCCTAGCAATCTCTTCGCCGCTTTCCCTCAATTTATATATCTCAGTTTTCTCAATTTACCTCATTTGTGACAACCGTTCTCACCCCTCTTCTGTCATGATCTACCACTCCCTTTTCTCTTCTCTCTCACGATCTCAATAAATACTTAAGCTAATTCAATACAAGTGTAAATATATATATAGTGACAGTTAAAATGGCGTTCTCCTTTGCCGCGTGCAGGTGCTGGGATGTTGATCTTGGCACATGGGCCATAAAGGTGGCGTGCATCATCATCGTAGGCCTTGCCCGCCTCGAGAAAGGTGCTGAATGTGGTGGTTGTTATTTTTTTCATTTAAATAGTTAAGATTTTGTTTGGATCTAAACTCCATCTGCAGATCTGTAGCGATTTAAGGTTTAAGGTTTCAGGGTCGGGTTTATGATTTTTGAGACTGTGATTATTCTTCTCTTCTGATTGTTTTTTAGGTAATGGATTGTGTATAAAAATTCTGGCACGTATCTTGGTGGGGCAACCGGTGGTTTCCAATCATGATGTGATGCTATCTCTTTGCCTTATTTTTATTGTAGATCTGAGCCACTTATAATATTTTTTAATAAAGTTTTCGGAAATATACTTTATTAATATTATAATTTTATTTGAATTTTTGAGTTTTGAAGTATTGATTAATTTATTTCGGTTGAAAGGGGCTGAAGATCGTCTTCGAATTTCACTGTCACACAAAATCCCTATCAATCTTGTTAAGAGCTCATCAAAATGGGGTGAGATTTGATTTCAGATTAGGGTCATAATTGCATGTTTTAGCACTCATTTCTATATGCTTTTGGTGATATTATGTTCATATGTGACCCTATTATGTGATACTTTGTGTATTTAACCTTTTTTGGCTAGAAAGTTGTGATTGTAGGTGAAAATGAGCAAAATAAGTAAGAAACGAGCAAGATAGAGAAAAGTCAAAATTCTAGAGTTTAGAAAAATAGAGAAATTGCTATACTATGTTGAAGAGCTTGAATAGTGGGTCGCAACGAAAGAAGAATCGAGTCAATCGAAGTTCTAGAGCTCAAGATATGACAAAAACAAGGAAATCACACATCGACCGAGACTAAGGCCTCGGGCGACACGGACTCCTTCCTCGGAAGACAAGCATCACGTGACCTCATTACCTGGAACGACAAGCATTTATCGAGCTAGATGTCGACCAAGCCTGGTCGATAGTTGCTCAACTCTTGGACGATAAGAGGGCCTTTTGTCGAGCAAGCTGTCGACCGAGTGCTCGACAGGCCTACAGTTCTTGGGCGACAGCAGCTCAGTTTTCTCGGATTTTCAGGGCTATTTTCGTATTTTTGCACATTTTAATGAAGGGCATCTTAGTCAATGATCCAAGGGCACTATATATACTTCCATCTCAGATTTTCTAAAGGACTTTTATCATTTTCTTAGATTCATATTCTCTCACTAGATTAGGAGAAGTTAGAGGTAGTTTCCAAGTGGTGTTCTTAGATTTCCATTTACGATTTCGATGATTACTTGTGATCTACCGTTTGGATTGACGATCAGTTTTCTCCTGCATTCTTAGCATAGCTCAAGCTACATTTCTATCGATTGATTTTCAATTTCTATTGTCGGATCATTTTCTAGCTTCTAGAGGTAATCTTGTGTCTTTTCAATTCCAATTGTAATAGGTAAATTCTTGAGTACTTTGTATAATTCCTGCATAATGATGATTGCAATTGTTTCAATTTCTTTTATGTTTACCAAATTAACCATGGGCTAATCCCTTTGTGTGTTGGTGTATGACTCCTATGGAGTAGTATGGTGATTATGTTGATCTTTTAATTGCTATGAATTGTTGTATGATCAATTCTCTACATTGATGGATTGTATGAATACCTTGCATGTGTAGTTGATCATAAGGGCCATTAGGAGATAGTCTCAATGAGAATTAGCCTATTTTCCTAAATCTTCTTGTACTAGGCCAAATGCATGCCAGTTGTTTGATTAAATTCCTAAGATAGTGAGAGCTATACTTAGTGAATAGGAAGAACAATTAGAGGCTTTAATGTGTTATTAGGGAGACCTCTTGCATGTTAGAGTGGCTTACCAATTGATTGTGCACAATTCCATTGCATGAGAAAGTGATACCTCACCATATGAAACATAGGATAGTACACTAGCACATATCTCTCACACTCGCTCACTTTGTAACCCAAGGTGATAGGTAGTTTACAAGTTTGACAAACTAGTAGACATAGATACCAAATCCCCTTTATTTGCTTTGTGTTTTTGAATCAAGAACAATAGTCTTACCTTACAAATCCCCGTCTTCTTTGGGTTTGATATAAAATAAACTTGGTTAAGCTTGCCATTGCAATAACGATCGTGTACATTTGCACGTAGACACCTTTTGGCTAAACAAGTTTTTGGCGCCGTTGCTGGAGAGACGACTTATTTGTTTGGTTGCTTAATAGTTGTTCTTGTTTTCGATTTTGTCTTTACTATTTTTGGTGTGAGAAGTTTTGATACTTGTTTCTTTTTAGGTGTATGCACACAAGAAGTCAAGGGGAAGATCTTCTACCTTTTGAATCAGATCTTGAGAGAATCCTAAGAAGAAGAAGGAGAGAAGCTCGTTTGAATCAAATCAACATGGAGAATAATATGAACGAAGCTCGAGATAAGATAAGAGAAGAAGAGCCCTTAAGAGGATAAGTACATCGAGAAGAAGAGAATTTTACTCAAAGAGAGGTTCCATTTCAACCACAACCTATACCACACCAATACCCACCTTATCCACCACCAAATCAACCTTACTATCCACCACAATATCCCAACTACCCCAATTACCCAATTAACCAACCATACTACCCACCACCACCACATAATTACCCATACTATCCATACCCTCACCACCTCAACACCAAAGACCACAAATCATAAACCCACCTCAAAACCATGAACCATTGCTGCGAGATTATTTTGAGCCTAGAGTTAATGAGCTATATGATGGAATAGAAAGACCGCCAATTGATGCTGAAAAGTTTGAGCTTAATACGAATCTTTTGAAGTTGTTAAAAGAGTCTCTATTTGAAGGATCGAGTGATCGAGAAGACCCAAATGCTCACCTTAATAACTTCATGGAGATATATGATACGATCAAGTACAAAGGAATGTCGGATAGTGAGAAGAAGCTCCAATTCTTCAATTTCACTTTGACAGGGAGAGCTAAAGCATGGATTAGAGCTATGAATCCTAAAGCTACAACTTGGGAGGAGTTGAGTTCTCAATTTCTTAAGAAATTCTATCCTCCATCAAAGATGCTTAAGGCGAGAGAAGAGATAAATAATTTCCAACAAAAAGCGAGAGAGACCATATCTAGTGCATGAGAGAGGTACCAAACCTTGTTGTTGGCTTGTCTTCAACATGGTTTAAGGGATGAAGATATACTATTGACATTCACCATAGGATTGCTTGAAGGAGACAAGAATTACTTGAATTCTTGTACCGGAGGCTCAGTTTGGATGAAGACCGTTGGTCAAGTGAATGAGATCATTGAGAACATAGCTGCAAATGATGCTTTCCAAAGAGAGTCTAGCAATGGAGCAGGTGATCGAGTTGCACTTCTTGAGGAAAGATTGACTAATGTGTGTAATTTGGTCTGTGGAGGCCAACATCAAAACCTTGCTCCAACTCCTATGCAAGTTAGCATTGTTGAGAGTCTTCCTCCTTCTACTACCTCCACTCAAGAGGAAGTAAACTATATGGGTCGTCCGCAATTCAACAATTCTTATCAAAATAATAAAAGGTCGTATGTTGCTCCACCGTTTAGAAACCAAGGAAGTCAATATCTGAATCAAGGCAATCCTCCTTACAATCCTAATAGAAGGCACGAGAATTTCTCATACTCTAATCCTAAAGGGGCAATCCAATTGTCACCCGGGATTGATCCGGGATCAAAGCCGCCTAATAATGAGGGTAAGGGGAGTGTGGAGGACACCTTGGCATTGATTTTGAAGAACATGGAAGATATGAGAGTGGAATTTAGAAAGATGAATGGTGAAACGAACAAGAAGTTTGATGACTTGTATGCTTCACAAGGTAATTAAATCAAGAGCTTGTAATTTCAAATGGGGCAAATTGCTTCATCCTTAATCCCACAAGTGAATAAAGGTAAGTTCCCTTCTACAACTGAGATTAATCCTCGTGAGCATTGTAATTTGATATCATATATGGAGGTTGAAAATGAGGTTGTAGGGAATTCTCCTTTAAAAGTTTTTCATGATGAGATGGTGGAATAAGTATTTCGTTGTGAGGATGAGAAATTGGTAAGGAGTAATGAAAAAGGCTTGGGGGTAGAAGATATGGTGATGAAGAAAGAGAAGGAAAAGAAAGAAAAAATTGAGGGAATAGACGAAATAGGGTGTGTGGAAAGAAAGGTGGAAGAAGGGAAAGTGGAAAAGGAGGTGAAGGTGGAAATTTCAAAAGGAATGAAAGATGAGCTTGATGATTGATTCAAGAAGTTGTTTGAACTTTTCAAAAAATTCTATTAAAAGATGCCTTTTCATGAAGCTATTGAAGAAATGCCAAATTATACAAGGTTCTTGAGAAATGCTTTGGTAAAGAAGAAGAAAGGAAATGAACCGGAAATGGTTAGGCTTACTCGTGAGAGTAGTGAGTTGATACTAAATCATTTGCCACAAAAGCTAAGAGATCCGGGGAGTTTCACATTGAGTTGCCATATTAAGGAAAGCAAGGAAATAAAGGCTTTGTGTGATTTGGGCGCAAGTGTTAACTTGATACCATTTTATATTGCCAAGGAGTTGGGCTTGCATGACTTGAAGCCAACAAAAATGAATTTGCAAATGGCCGATGGTACAAAAGTGAGACCTAGAGGAATTATAGAGGATGTAGTTGTTCATGTTGGTAAGTTTGTTTATCCCGTTGACTTTGTTGTGCTAGATATGGAAGAAGATTTGGAGAGTCCTATCATTTTTTGGAGACCTTTTCTTGCTACATCGGATGCATTAATTAATATTAAGCGAGGAGAGGTTACTCTTGGAATGAATGGTGAGAAAGCAATTTTTTCGATCCATGGTAATTCCAAGAGTTCCCCAAAGAAGATTGAAGGGTTGATGAACAAAGTTGTACGAGATGATATGGAAAGTGAAGAAAAGGATAAGTCAAGAAAAATTGATCTCATGAGTGAGCTTAGTGGTGATGATCCTTTTGAAAAGAGGAAGAAGGTAAATGAAGGCAAGGGGGTGAAACAAATGGTGAAGAAAGCTTATTTTTGGAAGAGGAAATTGAGTGATGTACGTCACTCTACTCTTATCGATCTTGATGTTACTTGAGCTTAAGAGTCGTCCGGCTAGGGGACGTTAAATCCAAGCGCTAGATGGGAGGCAACCCATCCGTATCCTTTATTTCTTTTAGATTTTAGTTTTGATTTGAATATTTTTTTTTTTTTTGTTTTGGAATGGAAGCATGAGGTTATTTGGTATTTTAGGCCAATTTCTTATGATCATTGCTTGATTGGTTTTGTGCTTAAATGATTAGGAAGAGTTTGAGAAGTGAATTTTTGATATACTCTTGATGAATATTTGGTTTTGAGTTAAGAGTTGTGATTAATGGGTTTTATGTGCTAGCAAATGTGTAATTTACCATTTTTCCAAACTTTATTAGGATTTACAATCCGAAAAAGTTTGGGGGGTGTGTTTGTGTTAAATTTCGTCAATTTGCTACCATATTTGATTCATGATTGTGGATATTCTTGTGATATTTTGAGAATTAAGTGATGTTGTGTAGGAAAAGTGTAAGAAAAAGGGTAAAAAAATTGAAATTTTTTGAAGTAGGAGTTGAAGGTCTAAAGCCTCGGAAGACGGCCTTCGCGCGCCTGGGATCCCTGGAAAGACAGGCATTTGTCGCCTGAGGTGTCGACCAGCTTGGTCGACAACTCTACAATTCTTGCGCGATATGAGGGCCAATTGTCGACCAGGGTGTCGATCAGCTTGGTCGACAATCCTACTATTCTTGTACGATACGCCACGCGCGACTTAGGTGTCGACCAGCTTGGTCGACAGGCTGAGCCTTCTTGGTCGACACACGCATGTTGGAGGGCGGATTTTGACCATGGTGGACCATACTTTGACTACAATTTCTAAGGTAACCCCACTCACTTTTCACTTTTTCTTATACACTCTTACACACACAAACACACACTTTGAATACAAGAATCTTGCACTCTCTCCCTCTCAAACTCACGAAAAGAAAGAAGAAAGGAGAAGAAATTTTCACCTCTCAAATTTTGATTTCCTCTAGATTAATCCTTCTACAGGTATGTTCTACTCACTCTCCTCTACCTATTTCTTGCACTTTTATAAGATTTCTATGTTTGCATTATCATGAATTTGAAATTTAAATTCTAGGGTTCTTGAGCAAGTGAATTGGGGCTTTTTTGATTTTCTTGAGTTTTTATGAAATTGATGATGCATTTATGCTACATTGTTGATAGGTAATACATTGGGAGCCCAACTGCATGCCAATTTTGAGTATTATGAGTTTAATTGAAGATTGAAAAATAGGGGTAGGCATAGTGACGAATTTTAGGAAAATTCATGCTAAAATTGAGTTGTCTTGATAATGTTGTGTTAAATGTTAATGGGTATGAGTGTATTGTTGCTAGGTTGAGTTGAGTATGTTGATTCATCTATGATTTTGCTTACTTGAGGCTTCATTGGCATTTAACATTTGCATGACTATTTGAGGCATGAATTCCTTGATTCTAAGAATTAAGCCCTTGATTTTCAATCTAATTCTACTTGGTAAATGGAATTGATGGCTGGATTATACTGTTCTTCCTTTGCTCATGTGTTAAAATTTTGCTAGAAGTGTGTTGTTTGAAGCCTTTTATACATATTTCTTGCTCATGCTTAAAATCTTTTGCAGGCGATGTCTCGTAGTGGTAAGTGTACTGCTGAAGGTTTAAGTTGGGAGGATGGAAAGATTGTTGAGTGGGAAGAGAAATGTTTTAAGACTTGTCGTAATAAACCATCTTAGTTTGGAATGTCTTTTGGAATTAACAGAGATTGTTACGATAAGTTTGCAAGATTTGTTAATATGGAGTTCCTTTGTTCAAGATATTTCCTCAAGGAGATTACGGGGCCTCTGAAATTTGGAGAGGATGTGGAGTACTTGTTCAATAATATCGGATGGAGTGGATTGCTACATGTCCATGACAACTCATACCGGAATCTGAACATTGAATTTCTAAGCACATTTCGAATTACTAAAAATTGTGGAATTCCTATAGAGATTCAATTCAATATCGACAACATAGCTCACACACTTTACATTCAAGAGATAAACCGATTGTTCGGCTGCGAAGAAGATGTTTCACCTAGCCATTTTTATAAAAAGGAACGGTTTGGGCAAGATCAATCATTTTGGAAGGCGCTTACAAAAAATGATGATAATGAGTTCATCGTCTATCAATCACAGATTACTCAAATCGGTAATCCCATCCTCATATAAGCACATATGATTTTGGCCAACACGGTGTTTGCAAGAAGTGATATGGAGGAGATGCAACATGAGGAACTCTTTGTCCTCTTTTCTGTGCTTACAGGTTTGAAAGCTAATTTTGGAGCATATTTTTGCAAGAATCTATCCTACGTCATTTCCAAAGGAGACTGTGCTTTTGGTGGGATGATTGCTCATTTGGCAAGATGCTTAGGGTGGGAACCAAGAGAAGAAGGAAAGGATTTTTCTTACCTTGATTTGGGGTATTTGATGGACACTCAAATAATTGTAAGGCGAAAGAAGAAGCTTTGTCTAGCACATCGGCCGTCTATTGAACTTCTGTTTCCTCTTTTGGACTATGAAACCATTTCTATCAAGAATGAGGAAAATTGGAGCATGAGTAGCCCGTTGCACTTCGACATTGCTCGGGAATTCAATCAAGGAAAGAGGAATGTAACAAAGAGGGCAAGAAGAAGGACCAGTGTGCACAGAGATAGTGATATAGAGCAAGCTAAGGAAGAAGATGAGTATGATAGAGGGTCTGGAAGTTCCAATGCTTGGGGTCAAGAGTTCACTTCTCTTAGGACCAATGTCTCGGCTCTTCAGTCGGACTACTCACTTCTCCGTGCCAATGTGACCGCCTTGAATGACAATTATACCACTCTTAATGCCAACATGACAACCATGAGTACTAACATTGAAGAGATCTTGGAAGCCCAACGAGCTATGATGCAGTGGCACATCGACGAGCGACATTTCACTCATCCTCGTTATCCACCTTCGTGAAGTTATGATTTCGATCTAACTTCATAAGGATGGGTAACACATTCTTAACTCTATCTCTTGCTTCTATTCCGAACTTTTAGTTTTCAATTTGGTTTGTAATGATATTGCGTGAAGATTGTGCTATTATTTTTTTTTAGTAGTGGTCTCTTGATGGATTATGCTTGTGATGGATGTTGATTTATGGATTTTATTGCTATGGATCTTATTTGATGGTTGTTTGTATGTTTTGAGCTTTATTGTGCATTGCATGATTCTTGCCTCCACTCCTTTGCCAAACTTTTTAGACCTATGGTCCAAAAAAGTTTGGGGGGGTGTGATCGTTTCGTCATTCTCATGGCAATGCTATTTTTAGATTGATTTTTGGAAGTATTCTTATGATTTGATGCCTATTGTATTGATGAGCCCTTGTTTTGCTTGTTTATTTTTAGTCATTGTTGCTTGTTTTGAGTAGTGAATGCATAAGATATGTTTATCGTTGTGTGAATGAGTTGAAAGTCTTGATTAGTGTAGTGTAATTATTTCTTAATTCTTGTTGATCTTTGATACTATTGATTTCATGATTCTTGAAATTTCATTGATATGAGCATTTTTGATATGATATGAGTCATGATCACCCTATACCCGTGAGATTTGAGCCAAATTATGCCCGTTTCAATCTTGAACGGATGATTTTCTTTGATGTGAGTTCCACACATGTGTATTATACTTTAGAACTTGGCTTGAGTCTTGTTTAAGGCTACATTAGACATTGATTTCACATGATATGATTTGAGGCCATCTTTTGGTTTTATATTGAGCTACTTTGCCCTATGAGCCTACCTTGATATTAATATCCAATGCTTACCATTTTGTGCCTATTGACCTTTCCTTTGGCTAACCACACTTTAAGCCATTTTTCCTTCCTTTTTGGAACTCTCTTGTCCCAATGATTAGTAGAGTGAAAAGAAGGAAGGAAGATTGGTGATATGATGAAGAAATGGGTGGCCAAGGTGGGAAGATATTCAAATATGCAAGGATTGATGCAAAAATGTGCAAAGGCAAGTGCTAAAAGAGCTTTAAAGAAAAAAGGTTGACTTTTCATGAAAAATTGGTCAAGTTTGACCAAAGTGTTGTGAGTACGTTCACAATTTTGCAAAGGGAAGATTGATGTTTATAAGTGTGATTTTGAAAAGAGCATGAAGATGAGATTGATATTTGTATAAAAAGATGATATACATGATGATTCCTTCTATGCTTTACTAATCATACTTAGTGACTATTATTCATATGATCCTTCCCTACCAAAGAGACAACACTACAACCTTTAAAAGTCCTCAATGATGTATAAGTTAATTGTCGTTTCAAGTGGTGGAGAATTTGAGACTTAAGCCAAGCTTATGGTAGTATTTGCATGTTGTGTGAGGTACGAGAAACCATAAACACTTGAGGGTTGAGTGAAACACTTATCTTGAGAGGATTATGACTCAATGACTTGACAATATGTTTATTGATTTGATTTCGACAGTTATTTGGATGATATTGTATTTTAGATTGCTAAATATTGAGTGATGATTCTATGGCATTGATTTTGTGCTTGATGCTTCATACACACAATTATTCCCCTATCTTATCGCTTCGTTGCTCGAGGTTGAGCAACAATCTAGTTTGGGGGTGTGATTAGGGTCATAATTGCATGTTTTAGCACTCATTTCTATATGCTTTTGGTGATATTATGTTCATATTTGACCCTATTATGTGATACTTTGTGTATTTAACACTTTTTGGCTAGAAAGTTGTGATTGTAGGTGAAAACGAGCAAAATAAGGAAGAAACGAGCAAGATCGAGAAAAGTCCAAATTCTGGAGTTGATCAAAATGGAGAAACTGCTATACTATGTTGAAGATCTTGAAGAGAGGGTCTCAACGAAAGAAGAATCGAGTCAATCGGAGTTCTAGAGCTCAAGATATGATAAAAACTAGGAAATCACGGATCGATCGAGACTAAGGCCTCGGGCGACACGGAATCCTTCCTCGGAAGACAAGCATCGCGCGACCTCATTACCTGGAATGACAGGCATTTGTTAAGCTAGATGTCGACCAAGCCTGGTCGATAGTTGCTCAACTCTTGGACGACAAGAGGGCCTTTTGTCGAGCAAGCTGTCGACCGAGTGCTCGACAGACCTACAGTTCTTGGGCGACATCAGCTCAGTTTTCTCAGATTTTCAGGGCTATTTTCGTATTTTCGCACGTTTTAATGAAGGGCATCTTAGTTAATGATCCAAGGGCACTATATATACTTCCATCTCAGATTTTCTAAAGGACTTTTATCATTTTCTTAGATTCATAATCTCTCACTAGTTTAGGAGAAGTTAGAGGTAGTTTCCAAGTGGTGTTCTTAGATTTCCATTTACGATTTCGATGATTAGTTGTGATCTACCGTTTGGATCGACGATCAGTTTTCTCCTGCATTCTTAGCATAGCTCAAGCTATATTTCTACCGATTGATTTTCAATTTATATTATCGGATCATTTTCTAGCTTCTAGAGGTAATCTTGTATCTTTTCAATTCCAATTGTAATAGGTAAATTCTTGAATACTTTGTATAATTCCTGCATAATGATGATTGCAATTGTTTCAATTTCTTTTATATTTACCAAATTAGCCATGGGCTAATCCCTTTGTGTGTTGGTGTATGACTCCTATGGAGTAGTATGGTGATTATGTTGATCTTTTGATTGCTACGAATTGTTTTATGATCAATTCTCAACATTGATGGATTGTATGAATACCTTGCATGTGTAGTTGATCATAAGGGCCATTAGGAGATAGTCTCAATGAGAATTGGCCTATTTTCCTAAATCTTCTTGTACTAGGCCAAATGCATGCCAAGTGTTTGATTAAATTCCTAAGATAGTGAGAGCTATACTTAGTGAATAGGAAGAACAATTAGAGGCTTTAATGTGTTATTAGGGAGACCTCTTGCATGTTAGAGTGGCTTACCAATTAATTGTACACAATTCCATGGCATGAGAAAGTGATACCTCACCATATGAAACATAGGATAGTACACTAGCACTTATCTCTCACACTCGCTCACTTTGCAACCCAAGGTGATAGGTAGTTTACAAGTTTGACGCACTAGTAGACATATATACCAAATCCCCTTTATTTTCTTTGTGTTTTTGAATCAAGAACAATAGTCTTACCTTACAAATCCTCGTCTCCTTTCGGTTCGATATAAAATAAACTTGGTTAAGCTTGCCATTGAAATAATGATCGTGTACACTTGCACGTAGCACCTTTTGGCTAAACAATTTCCTTCTTCTGTTTTCCCTTTGTTTTAATAATGTGTCAATTGGGGCACTTCCAATAAAAAACTGACATCATAGATGATTCTAATTTTTCTGCGCCTGTTGACATTTGAATTGGAAGAGTAAAGACGATTGTGATCTCGGGACCTAATACAGGAGGTGAAACCGCATCCATGAAAACTTTAGGATTGTCTGCTATGATGATGAAAGCTGGAATATACCTTCCTACAAAAACCATCCGCAGCTTTCTTGGTTTGATCTTGTGTTTTCAGATATTGGTGATCAACAGGTAAGTGATTCTATCAGTTGTCCTTTGTGTTGATGCTGCGTAATAGTGATAGTGATTAAGTGGAAAATGTTTGTTCCTAGAATTGCTAATGGGCTTTATAGGAATAAAAGTAAAAATAACCGCAAGAGAGTAACAGACAGATTTGCCTAGCCACTTGTATTTGGGCTAGGACTTTAATGTGATCGTCTTGTATATATTAGAAGAAAAATTATGTTGTGAATAAAAATGAATGATAATGATGGTCCTTTATTCTGAAGAACAAGGACTTTTTATATTAGCTACTTGTTAACCCTAATGGGGACACGCATTGCATGTCATTTCTTTTTTATTTATCACATTAGGTCGTGACCCAAGATTGTGGGTGGCAAGGGAACTATCCTTACTAACCTTTTTCTATAATTATAAGAATAATTGTCAGGTATGGTAACTGCAATCTGGGTGGAGATACGGTATCAATGCACATTTTTATTCTCTACGGCACCTGTAATGACATGCCTAACCCTCGGATGTCCCTACAATCTCAATCCTGAGCATGAACACCTTTCAGGGCTAAGGTCCTTCCCTTCGGTGTTGCCTGAAGAGCTTCTTCCCGAGGTCCACCTGGAATTTGCTCTGACCTTAATCTTCTCAATTCACTTTGCCTTGGGCCTTCTTGGATCTAGGACTGGCCCAACATGCTATGAAATATTTGTGCAACAATAATTGTCCCAGGTCTTTACTCTATTTTCTTGAGGGAAGAGTTGGTTCAAAGGCTCACAGTTTGTCCTGACGGTAAATTCTCAACATGGGACACTTAGAATTTTCTCTCTTGCTTTTGGTTTCGCTAATTTAGTCCTAAATAACTGAGAAATGCACAAAACAATATTGTTTTAAACATGTGCTGATCATGTGCATCGTTTTCCCAGTTGAATAACAAAATCGTTGGAACGCTATTAGAATTTTTTTTAAAAAAAATCCAATAGTTTTTTCAATAATAAAATCCAATGATATCCACAAGCCGTGGAATTTTCTTTGGAATTTTTTGACGTCACATAAGTTGTTGAAATTTTAATAATTCAAGTTGTTTATTTTCCTGTTGAAAAAAGTGAATAGGGGTTAACATCGGCGGAGGGCCCTCGACAATGAGGAACTTTGTGTTACTAAGTGGACTCTGTCATAATCAGGGCCTATCAGTTGATTGTAAGTTAAAGGAGCAATCCATCTTGGAATATTCAATTAAAAAGAACGCCTCAAAAGTCCTAGTTGATGTCCGCTATGCTAACATTGCTCAAGCATTGCCAGATAAATGCATTTGAGATGTTGTGTTGCGTATCCAATGGATAAGAGGGAAAGAGAAAGGCAAAAGAGACGATGTTTCCAATGATAGAATATTGTCCCACGACAATACTTCTCATTTTGAAGACAGCAGCAGTGGAAGGCTTATTGAGCATAATGCTCAGGTGTTGCATCAAATTGAAGCAAACATTTGGTTTATTAATATTGGTGTCCCAATTTGCTTCCATTTGATGTAACACCTGAGCATTATGCTCAATCAGCCTTCCGCTGCTGCCGCTGTCAACACGAGAAGTATTGTCGTGTGACGATATTATCTCATCAGAAACATAGTCTCTTTTGCCATTCTCTTTCCCTCTCATCCTTCGGATACGCAACACAACGTCTCGAATGCATTTATCAGGCAATGCTTGAGCAATGTTAGCATAGTGGACAACAACTTGGACTTCTGAGGCGTTCTTTTTAATTGAATATTCCAAGATGGATTGCTCCTCTGACTTCCAATTAATTGATAGGCCCTGATTGTGAGGGAGTCCTCTTACTAACACAAAGTTCCTCACTGTCGAGGGTCCTCCACCGACGTTAACTTGTGCGTTCATGACTTGAACCTGTAATAAAAAAGAATATATATATATATTTGTGATCATATGAAAATGATTATTCTCTAATTTCAGAAAAATAAAATTTTAGGAATTTATTCTCTTAATTGGATGATGCAATGACTATGATTTTTGAGTATTTTGTTGTAGACTCATATAGTACTATATTTGTTCTTGAATTTATTTCCTAAAAAAAACGAGAATGAAATTATTTTCACAAAATATGGCCAGAGGCTAAGTTTTATTACAAAACCTATTTCTTTCATCATACACATTAATTTCATGTACAAATAGGAGTTTAAAGATGCATGCACGTGTACTTCAATCTTATGAATATTGATAGCTACCTGACTTGTGAAATTCTTGGCTAGGTTTTGGTGGAGGTGAAGCTCCTCTTTGGTGGCCGAAGACAACTAGAAAAAGGGAGAAAAAATATATTCTCCTCTTCCAACTCTCAACTAATTTCTTAATTTCTCTCCCTCACTTAAACTTGTGGAATAATGGTTGAGGGAAAGCTTCTATTTATAGGGAAGAAAAGTTTGGTTAACATGAAGAAATTGTGGTAGGTGATTAATATAATAGAATGTGTCTAGTCTTGTGAACTCAATTTCGCATTAACTCATACTACTGAAATGTATAAATATTATTATTGTTATTTTCTTATCCAATTTTGGATGGACACATCTTATTCTGTCACGCCCCAATTTTCATAAACAGCGGAAATCTTACTTTTAATTAATAATTTGGAAAATATCTTTTTAGAACGTGAACCCTCATGCTTGGAATAAAATTTCTTTTCTTTTAAAAATCTTTTAGAACTAAATCAAAGTAAAACATTTTTAATAATTGAACCCTTAACTTAATATACATAGCTCATTCAATACAATCATAAAAATCATGAAATATCATCTCAAATATAATTAACATAATTCACATGTGTAACTAACTTATTCTACAAACATACAATATAAAAGACATCAATTGAATCATGCAACACTTCACAAATATTTCATGGAACAGCAGCTGGTGTGTTACTTTTGAAAATAGGTCGGGGTGTATTCATCAAAACTGGGTGTGTTCGAAAACAACCCACTAACTAATACAAAATCCTATTTCTCTAACACTCTTATATTGTCATGCAATTTATAACCTCTAAATACTTAAATAAATCATATAAGACATATTAAAAGGAATTACCAAGAAAGCTCCACTTATCTCACATAAAAATGATGTCGTAGTAAGTTAAAGGACTATAACGAACCCTAGACTTCTACTATGAATAAATTTGTGAAATTAGGCTAACATACATAATATTTTAATTACTCCAAAAATATCATATAGCAATAAGACAATTATTCATGCGTCCATCTCTAATAATCTAAAATCACAGTTTCATAAACATTCAAAGATTTCATACTTTCAGCAGTGCGTCATCAACAAAATAAATCAATTAAAAATACTTAAGCTACTGGAAAAAATCAACAAAAATTCATATTGGTTACTGACTTGATATAATATTTATCTATAATTTTTAAAAAATTTTATCCGTCACTAATTTTTATCAAAAATTCGCGAGATTCGGAAATCCCCACAACCTGCCACATATTTTTCAAAAATTCATAACTAATTCGTTCTAACTCCAAATAAGATGATTCAAGATGCGTTGGAAAGCTAAATAAAAACTGTAACCGAATATCATAAGAAACTTTCGATATCAATCAGTCACGAAACCTTATAATAACTTAAAAAATACTGGAAGACTTCTACATATCAAATCCTAAACATGCAAAATACTAAATCTTATATTTACTAACTTCATAAAATTTCCAATAAATATCTATATCTAATATGCAGCCTAAACCTTCAGAATTCATCATAATATAAAATTTCACCTTTTCATGATTCATCAATTTAAACCTAACAAGCATAATACTCAATGCATTCATATTAGAATCAAAGAAACTAATTTAGTCAATTACGTGTCCATGAACTTAATCGAATAAAACATGCAAACGTCCAAGCTTGTGGAAAATCACAAAGTGCCGAAACCATAATTAATACTTGCAAACATAAAAATATAAAGCCTACTTGATATTTATTAAATCTTCATCCTTTATCTTATTTTACTCGCATCACATCCACCCTCCTCCGCATCGCCAATCTCGTAGCCTTTACTCTTGAAAATCTGAAATATTTATTCGGTGAAGGGGTGAGTAATTATAAAATAATCACTCCGTGGAGGTAGTTAGTTCGAAGTCTAAATATAAAGGACACAATAACATGTAAACATACCCTTCTTTCTTAACATTTGATACGACTTTCGTATCCATTCATTGATGATATAGCTGATCATCCTTAACATAGATTGATGGTATAGCTGACCATCCATAACATATATTTGACTATATAACTGATTGTCCATTCATAGGTTGATGGTAGAGCTGACCATCCATTCATATTAGCACATAAACACATAATTGCATCAAACTAAATATTTAAAAGTCGAACTATAGTTACCACTTTTCACCGTTTAAACCCCCACCTTTGATTGTCTTGAAAATTAAAAGATGTGTGTACGTCAGCTTGCTATAACCTTGCGTTGAACCTCTACTTCTCTTCCTCAAAGATGATTGCTCACGGAAATACTCTACTCTATCATATAACTGTCGCACATGGGGAATATGAAGGCTGCCAAATTTTTATGTCTAAAGGGGTATGGGGTTCTCGATCATTACCTATTGTTGGGACAATCTGAGTATTTTGATTAGATCCCAAAACCCCTGATGAATTTGCCTAAGTATAGTGTTCAGGATAAAATAGTTCAGGATAGTTAGGTTAGAGATTCAGTACAGGAGGACCATGCTGAAGACTGGAGAATATTGGACTCGACCCAATTTACTGAAGTCTGAAGTGTAAACCATCCTGAACGAGTCAGTCAGTCTCGCTGAAGATTGTCTGTTCTGGAGCTGAAGATCGAAGCCTGCTGATTCATCCTGAAGTCAATCCTGAAGTACCATTGGCTGATGTTTCTACTGAGTACACTAAGCATACTCAGGACAGAAGTCAGTCAGTGAAGAGTAAGTGTCACATATCAGGCTGTGCTGAATGCACATAGGACCTGACTTAGGCCTTGGTTCAGTTCACCTGAATTTTGTAAGTCCGAAGCAAAAAGGTAACACATACTGAGCAGAATAACCTATCAGGCTGTGCTGAATGCACATAGGACCTGACTCAGGCTGTGGTTCAGATCACCTGAATCATGTAAGTCCAAAGCAGAAGGTTATTTATGCTATGGGACAAGAGACAAAAAGAATGTCAGTAAGACTCCATTAAGACACACGTTCAGACTGAGTTATTATCAAGAGACTCAGAGCATTGAATGTACGAGGAAGGATAAATGTCTGAAGGTCAACTAGCCGTTATAGCGGAGAGCCAATGATCTTTCGACACGCAAGCACGGAGTCTGCGCAGCATTTAATGCGGCATTTAATGCATCTCAGAAAGGTTGCAGGTGATGTGACAACTTGCCAGAATAAGCATGGTGGGTAGGTCGAACA